>WOVY01004355.1:0-106785 GCA_013436015.1 Rhipicephalus annulatus
GTGAATTAGCTTAGGAGTAAAAATACTGAGGTAGTAATTAACAAATATGAAAACGTCACGACATAGAAAATTCACTGAGGAACACAATGCAAAAAACCACATGAAAATCCGTCAAGCCATAGTCATGCAAGCATCGTGGCAAGCTGGACAGTCGTGTCAAAACACGTTTCTGAGAAAACTGGCGTTAAAGTTGAACAGTCAGTAAAGGTCCATCAAAATGCCCCGGGACTGTAATACTTTGTGTCTTTGCTTGCGAGGGTCTTCTTACGTCCTTTCTCTTTCATTTTTTCTGCACTGCATGCTTTTCGTTTTCTTTGCTGGTCTTTTTCTTCAGCTCTTTGAAGGGCGAGGCTAGCAGGTTTGATGCCCACGGACTTGCACATTTCAGTGTAGGCTCGCAAATTCCCAAAATTGTAGCGTGCAACTGCTTCATGTACTGTTGTCTCCACTGCGAACAATGAAGCGTGTTGGTCCTTTGAAGTCAGTGACCAAATAACTGAATGCAAGCTTTCCGCCGCATTCTGAGTTTTGTTGCCTTTGCATCGCTCCAACAGTTGCGGGTCAGAGAGACGTTGGTATACAGGCAGCAAAGCCTCCGCTACACGTTTCGACAGGTTATACCTGTGAGGTGGTGCTGGCTCCATTTTGGCCTGTGCTGAACGATGTTTGCACCAGCTATCAGGGCCAGGTGGGCAGAGCTCATAATGAGGCTCGTCGTCGGTGGACGTGACGTGATAAAAAGTGGCCATCACGGCCCTTTGCATGTCAGGGACACTTGTGTGTTTTCGCAAGGCTAACCCGTAGTAGCTGGTCAGTTTTTTAATCAACTCCTGCGTCAGTCCACCTCTCCCACCCAATGGCTCCCCTTTCTTAGCTCTTGTCACCAGTGTGCGGAGAGCGGTGCCCATTCTCTTCTGCACATGGTTCACGCAGTCTTCTTTGGTCAGTGGTATGAAGCCGTACACCTCATCTTTGCAAAGAGCAAGATAGGTTCGGCTGTCACCATCACATATAATGTTGGTGTAGCGGAGGCCATACCTGCTGACAGAGCGCCTGAAAAGTGTCAGAGCAGCCTCCACTTCCATCTGTCCGGAGCCAACATCAGTATTCTTCTGACATTGATGTTTCTCAGCCCAAGTGACGAAGTTGGGGTCGCTCTCTGCTGGTTGTTGACAACACCCAAGACAGAAGTTGGAAAGGACTGTGCAATCCAGCACAAGCCCCGTGTAAAACTCAATAATACATCCTACCCCAATGTGTGAGCTGTGGCCTCTTGTAAGCCACGTGCCGTCATACACAACTGTGATGTTGTTTGGGCTTGATGGCTGCATCTTACTGTACACGTCTTTTACCGCAAGCACAGCATCTGCAAAGATGTTTTGTGCAGCTTCCTCTGCTCCTGGTTTGAATGTTTTTTTTAGGTGTTCCTGATAGGTTTTTTGATGAATGCCCCGATGAGAGACATTCATTGTAGCCCAGAAGTCATTCAGGGCAGTGGGCCCTTTTCCAATGGACTTGATTGCTTGCATGGCTCTTAGGTTGACTTCAAAAGCCCTTCCTTCGGATTTTCTACTGGATGACCAAGGTGAATGAATAGGGCCACAGGAAGCACACAAAAGTACCAGTTTTACTGCCAGGCCCAATTTTGTCCCATGCTGCACTGACAAAGTCTTCTTGCAACATTTTGGGCAGAGTGCAGGTCCTATTAGGGAATTCATGGCAGAAACCTAAATTAGGGTGAACTCATCCTCTTTTGTTGCCGATGTTTGCTCCGTTTGCTGCGCGAACCCGAACTTCCGCTCCGTTGCCGACACCTCGCGAAGTGCATCGCGGACACTGCTGGCTTGCTTCTCGGCGCCTTCCGAGGACACGAAACGAGGTTCCAGGTGTATTTGAACGGTGCGCTTCCGCTGAGGCAAACGATCGCCGACATCCTGGACAGCTGGCACCACGTCGTCGTCCGCCGCCGCGAAAACGAAACTTTTCTCGCGTTCACACCGCACCGTGATGCCGCGGCTAGTTGATGGCCCCGGGTCTTCAGTGTCACTGCCAGGCGTCGATTCACCGTCACTTTGAACAGCCGGCACCGCATCGTCACCCGCCGCAGCGAAAACGAAACTTCTTTCGCGTTCGGGCCGCACCGCAACGTCGCGGCTAGTTGACGGCCCCGCGTCATAGGCCTCACTGCCGAGCATCGGCAGCGAGCAGGTGTCGGCTTCCGACGGCACGTAGTTTGGTGGCGACGCGGTACTCGGTTCGTCTGATTCAATCGCTGCTGACTGCTTCGTTTTCCCAACAGGAGGCTTGCGTTTACGCTTCCCGTAAGCGTACTTCGTCCGGTACTTCGTCCTGCGCTTCCGGTCCACGCGACGATCCATTGCGGGCGCTAAGCCTCGCGCTAGAGAAGAGTTGGCGTATCGGCGACCGTATCGGCGTATCGGCAGGGGATTCGCAAACTATAGTGCGCCAGCGTGTGCGTAGCAGACGTGCGTGCGCGGAGCAGACGACCAGCGCAAGCAAGCGCGTCCCAGCAGCCACTCACAGAGCGCGCTCAGTACCACGTGACAGGAGCGACCAATGGGTGCGCGTCTAAGGCGTCGCGGATGCCTTCGCATTTTTTCTGTTTGTCCGTTTATCTTAGCTCGTAGAGTCGTGGTTTCACCGGGAGAAGTACGGCGGTGAAGCAAGCTTTCCAGTAACACCAAGCTTTCCGCGAGCGGCGGCGAAGGCGCGGAAGTATCGCGCTCGGAAATGGGCCATTTTCGCGCAGATTTCAGCCAGCTTTTTGCGATCCGAGGTCAGAAAAACATTTTTTAAGCTTACTTTGAGATCGTTTTCGGCGGAAATATTTTTAGATATGATAGAAATGGTGATGCAGAATCCAAATCTGCCCTTATCCAAAATTCGTTTTTTTGCGAGAATTTCGCGATTTGATCCCCGCGTCCCCCCTTAAGGGGGGGACACGGGTCTTTAAAGGCCAAAAATCGCCAAAAAATCGACTTTTTGAAGCTGGTATTTTCGAAATCTGCGCATATTTTTGCACTTATCTGAGAAGTTTCTAGCTTCTCGCGTCATTATTTCTGGGGCAAAATCAATTTATAACATCCCTGTGAGATTAATGTGAGCGCAAATTGATGCTAACATCGCGTTTTTTCCGCGCCAAACTGTTGCCGTTACACACGAGCTATCGTGTTCATCTTGGTCTCGTTTGGAAGGGTCGTTCTTCTTCAATTTCCCGCCACTGCTGGCTCGCCTTGCTCATTGGTTTTTTAGCAAAAACGCGTCATCGAGAAGCGCTAGCACGCGATTCAATTGGCTGCTTGGGGCACGTGACCAAATTTAGGCATCCGTTTAGCCAAGGGGTGCTTTCGGCGTCTGCTTCACCATCGTGACGCGTACGGACATGTGCCATTTTGTCATGGTGCTACTGATTGTTTGTGGCAGTAAAGAAGTTCCGTGCTACAGTAATTTGTGAAGCGGGTGTGGCTATGGTTTGTTCGCTGTGAACATCAGAAAGATCCCCGCTATGGCTCAGGGCAACGAGGATAACGAAGTCGACGCGGTCGCCGAGTCACCGGTGTAGGCCTAACTCACGTACGAGCCCGTTGGTTGCCGACAACGTTACTGAGGACGGCTGTGTTTTGCAGCCTCATCAGTTAGAGGACGGCAAGTAAAAAGCAGAAGTGAAGCTACCAGAGATATCAATCTTTGTAGTGACGGAACGGAAGTACAGTCTTATCGCTAAACCCGCCGATGTTGTGGTTACCCCCGCCTGACGAAAGGACCTTGAACTGCGCGACAGGTTGTCAGAGTGGAGTACGCTGCGCGTCGACCAACAACAGAAAGTCAATCCGCTTGCTGTGAACATGCTCGTGGCCCTCGCAATGGAGGCTACTGGCAACAGGTAGACTGCTTTTAACGACGTGTTCGCAACGTTGTCGCAATCTCCGCTCGAAAATGCGGCAGTCTTACGTGAAAAAGAAACTAACACCTCGGCACTCGTGTAGCCTCGAAATTGATGAGTGAGGGAGCAACTTTGGTTCGCGACACTTACGGGTAACTTATTCTGGACAAGCCAGAAAACATTGCCGCGTTATTCGACGGATCGTGGATGACGCACGCACATTTGTCGCACATCGCCGTCAGTACAGTCACCGAACTGATAAGCGGCCTCGCGGCAGACGAGCACACGGCGTCAACTTGCTACAGGACTAGAAGAAACAACACGCTCGTACAAACAATCAGTCCTATTACATTCCCGGTGCATATTAACTGACTAAAAGTATGTGTGCCATGATATTTTTCTCTCGGAACGGCGAAATTAAGTTTTAACAGCATTATTCTCGAAGCACAGATTTTGACCACTTTCTTTTGCTTGTTTGGTAAAAGTGGACTTAGGACAGCTAGAGCTGTAATTGTTTTTGCACAATGTAGCTAAATCTGCACAAAAAACAATGCTGGGAGCCTATTTTTGATGGGCAGCTTCATTTTTTTTATTTTAACATAAAAATTTCTGTATTTGGTTACATGCAATGAACTTTACTTTGCTGTAATTCGAGAAGTACTCATTCAATTTTCGATCAGCTTGCAGCATTGCACTTCTTAGGCTTTCTAGCATTCGTTTATATGTCAATGGCTATGTAATTATAAGTGCATACATTTTTACAGTTAAAAAATGTAGGAATTCTTTGTTTTCTTCATTTTCTCAAAATGGCAATTTTGTACACCGTGCATGAAATTTACTGCAATATATCTGAAACTATTACAGATAGCAGAATATTTTATTTTGCAGCATGAAGCTATATGTTTGGAGCACACAACATAGGAAGCAGATTTTGATTTTTCTTCATGCAAGTTTTTTAAACTAGTCTTTTATGTGACCACACAATGGCCACATTCAGAGCTGTGAAGTTTAGTGTACTGTAAAGTAAGAAATAACGACCCATTCAAGAAAGTGCTTCTTATGTTGCATGTCTATGCTTTCTACTGTCAATCGCTAAGTTATTTAAACTTTTTGACAGGTGGTTATTTTTCTATTATGGTAAGAACAATAGAAATTGTTATCTTGATTATTTAATCAACTAAAGAAGCTACAGAAAAAATAACTACATTTTTAGAATCCAGAGAACGAACTAAGTAAGCATGCCAACTTTGGTCACACTTGGTTTAAAAATAAATGAGAAAGCCCTAAAAACCACGTCCCCCCTCAACTCTTTCCTTACCACGGGAAAATTGGCCTATTTTTGTACGTTGCAGCTAGGAATTTTCTGTGCCGTCGCTACTAGATTTACAGTGCCATGCAATACATCAAAATAAAAAAGAAGGAATGTGCTTTTGAGTGCTTTTTATTTTAAAACAATAAAGAAAATTTATATGGCAAAAAAAATCGTATAAAAATATAAAAAATTAAAAAAAATTTATTTGAAAATGAAGCGATGTCTCAGACAAAAAATTTTTCTGAGAAATTTTGAAATATACAAAATGTTTAGTAATCACAGGGCAACATTATTTAGAAGAATCGTTAAAATTGACAAAGCTGTTTTTGAGTTACAAAAAAATTGCCTGATGCATAGCGAAATAGCGAAGTTCTGAGTTGGTCATACGCGAGATTTTTTTTTTTAAGAAAAAAAACTTTACAGCAAAGTATTACATACCAAAATGCAAGCACTAAATGTAGGGTTTGAAAGGTACATTTGACGGAAGAACTGGCAGATCTTAATAGGTAACAAAAATTGACAAACACAAATAATTAGGTACGTTCACAACAAATGTCGTGATGATTTACTTATATCTTCTGAGTATAAAATTATGGAAAATTATGAGAGATGCAAAATATTTAAAACAGCGTATTTAACCATTCTTTCATCAACTGAAATTTCGCGATACGGCTGGAAAAACGTTGCAGAGCAGTCATTGATGTGTTGAAGAAGCCAAGACACCTTGTCTAGTTTTTGTGCGGTAGCGCCGTTTGTTTCGGGATCCGAAACATGCAGCATGGCCAAAAGTGCGGTGAAACGCCGCCTTGACATGACTTTTGGCGGAAGAAATCCAGAAAGCATTTCAGTCGTACTCCAGTACAAATTTAGACGCGGAAGTTCTAATATCCCCATATACATCGGGAGTCCGATGAACTTCATCATCTCCTCCGGCGTCACTTCCTTCCACGATCCGTATTTCTGACTGTATGTCGGCTTTTCAAGTATGTGGGTCCACGCATACTTGTTGGTGTTGAGACAGATTGCGCGGATCACCTCCGCCGTGAAGAAGAGGCGAAAAAAATACAGTGCTCTCGTCAGCCGATGAGCGCGACTGCGGAGCGCCATGCCGAGGTCGGTGCCCGGATCCCTCTGGGGTCGGAAGTCCACGCGCCTTTGTACTGGAGGCAGCACATCGCCCCCACATGAAGTAGACATGCTAGAAATAATAATAACAATATGTCGGACACATACACAGCAAGTCAGCCAGCTCCAGAACACTACAAACAAAACAGAAGGTGAAAACCAAACATACCCGCGACTAACAGCTTACGTTCCCGGCTGATCTGATGAAATTTCTTCATCGGAGCTGAAATCTGATGTCACTGCATCGTTGTCTGATTCCTCACTACTCGAGGAATTCAAAAGATCGCTCGTCGAGGCGTCGGCATCGGGCGAAATCGCTTTTTTCCGAGCGCGCGTGGTTTCTGATGTTGACGCCATCGTGTGAATCACATGCGCTTCAACCTTTGAACGGACGTGACCGTTAAAAATCACCGCCACGCGGTAAAAATGCGAACCGTACAGAAAAAGCAATTCTAGTGTGTGTACTATCGCCTAGATGGCGCTACAAGTCCATAGGCACGGTGTTTTTTGAAAAATAGGGGTGCGAAATCATCGTTCACCGGTGAACGATGCCTAGTGGCGTGGTAAGGAAAGAGTTAAGTGGCATTTGTGTGCATACCTCATGAGGCGACTCTATATATATTTGAACAGCAAATATGTTAGGCAAACTATAAAAACAGCAACAGTACGGCGAGTTTTTTGTCATATAAACTGAAAAAAAAAAATGAATCAGTGTCACCCCCAAATCGATGACCGCAATAGCAACAATTTATAATGTTGTAATGGTGATGCCGCATGCGCTACTTTCTTTCTATTTTCTTTACCCCAGCATTAAAACTGTAACGCTGCCTTGCACTAATCGCGCCCGAATAACTGGAAACCATCTAGATAATCTTGGAATCTTCCGATGAGATTACATGCAGAACGCGTACACTACAGTTTGTTCTAGGCCTTACGCGGTCGCTAGCGATAACGCTATAATATTCGATGGCACATGTATAAATGCCAATACACTTTGCTGTGTGGCAAATTTCCGACGGCTGGCGCTATGTTCGCTTGACCTGACGGGTTTGTTTTCCGGGCACAGGTGAGCCCAAATAAAAAGTTTACTCACTCATGAAAACAGCGGCTGCTATCTTAGTCGACATCACGACCCCGTCACAATACGAAGGCTGACAGCTAACTCATTTGAATTCAACATGGCAACACTCACAACTACAAAATGCTGGTGTAAGAAAATAAGTATGTCTGCTTCAGGGAGAAATGCTCCTATCGCACAATCTCTTCCCGTTGAGGGTGCACTACGTAGAACGGTTTAGGAGCTGTGTGCTCATGCTTGCGGATATTGTGTGCGCCTGCTATCGCAACTGTGCCCTTGATTACAATCAAAGCCCACAGCTGCTGTTCGAGCTAGCCCCCATTCCCCCGCACTTTTTGATGCTCGTTCAAGACTGGCGGCGCATTTCCTGTCTGCTCAAGCATTCGACGGCAGTTATAACTTGCGGTGGGACGCTAACGCGCGTGCACCTTCTGAGCGACGGAAATCGGCTGTCTTGTTTAATCTTTGCAGCTTGAGCAGCGTTCATCAACCCAGCTTGAGCATTTTTATGCGTGGTTCGAACGTAAGATGCGCTGGGACTGGTACGAACTAGTAATATACACAGAACATGGCGGCAATCGTCGAGTGTCCATATAATTCCTATCCCAAAAAAAAAAGAAAATTCACTTAATTGCCTAACAATGACGCGGCGAGCACATCTAAACTTCCTCGTGGTTCTCATGTCGGCTGTGGCACTTTGAACCGAAACATAAGTTTTCTTACATATAGAGCCCTATAGGTTTTGTATGAAAATAACTATTATATAGTGGCTGCGTATACATGTAGCGTCTCATGTTAGTGCCTCGAGTTCATGTTTTTCACGAACGCGTCTTGCCTAAACTCGTTTTATATCTACTCCAAAGCGATGACGAAGCTATGTAGACACACCGTCAAGCTCCGCTGCCTCGATTTAACAGAACCAGAGGTGCGTTGTTGGCAGACCACTTTGACAGACGCTCCTAGCGTCGCAGAAGATGAAACGATAAGTGTTTCTCATATAATACTGTACTGTTATTTCGATAAATAGATAAAAACAAGGAGGTTTGTTTTTGAGTGTTGTAAAAAATAACTAATTAAATCCTAATTCCAAATCTGGAACGCAATGGCACAGCGATGCATACCCTGATGGTTGAATTTGTCCATGTTTCACTGTTGCTGCCTGGTGACAAAAACTTTTTGCAATAAAGTTCATGTTAGTGCCTCGAGTTCGTGTTTTTCACGAACGCGTCTTGCCTAAACTCGTTTTATATCTACTCCAAAGCGATGACGAAGCAATGTAGACGCACCGTCAAGCTCCGCTGCCTCGATTTAACAGAACCAGAGGTGCGTTGTTGGCAGACCACTTTGACAGACGCTCCTAGCGTCGCAGAAGATGAAACAATAAGTGTTTCTCATATAATACTGTACTGTTATTTCGATAAATAGATAAAAACAAGGAGGTTTGTTTTTGAGTGTTGTAAAAAATAGCTAATTAAATCCTGATTCCAAATCTGGAATGCAATGGCACAGCGATGCATACCCTGATGGTTGAATTTGTCCATGTTTCACTGTTGCTGCCTGGTGACAAAAACTTTTTGCAATAAAGTTTGCGTACTAATAATTGAAGAAAGTTTCAGTTAGGTCTAAGTTGATATCACTTTGTTTTACACTCTGAAAAGGAGCGTTGCAAATCTCAAGAACGTAATCCATCTGAAACGAATCCGAAGCTTGTACTCCCTATAATTCCCATGGGGGGTACAAGCGCCGCTGTAAGAGCCCGCGTAGACACAAGCGCCAGATTCCCCTTTCAGTATTATTGTATGAAACTCTATGGGTGAACATTCTAGCACAAATTTTTTTTCTCATTCATCCGACGTCTAGTAGCTGTTCAGAACGCCGCGCATGTTTTTTTTTTTTTAATCGCTGCTCTTTCCTTTTTGATGTTGTAAGGTTTGATTTCGGTTAAATCTGGTTGCTTGATCAGCATTGCATGCTTAGTAACAACAAGGCTTTTGCGAATGTTCGAACAAATAGTAGAGTTTTCAAATTCGCTTCGATTCGAAGTTAAATTATTGAAAATTTCGGAAGTCTTACAAGAGTCCGCATGTAACCACTTGTAAAGGTGGTTTCAGTGCAGTGTAGAAGTGATAGGTGGTGTAATCACCTATTCAGGGGAAATCCGCTCTTCCGCGAAGCCCTCTTTCATATTTAAAGGGGCCCTTTAACACTTATTGAGCATGGTCAGAAAACACTGCCAATCGGTAGTCGAGGCTGCCGAGAACACGCGAGGCAAATATTATAGTGCAGCACGCGGCCTGTGATTCACAATAAATTCTCAGTCAGCTAAAAATTGCTCTCTTTCCTCGGCAAATAACACTACAAGCTCAAAAATCACTTTTCACTGCTATTGGCTGACACGGCACGCTTGGTTGTTACTGGGGCCGCCGCTTGTTCACGCGTATGTGCGTGATCGCACTGAAAGGCCGCGTGTTCGAAGCAAAAATAGAGAAAAAGTGCTCAAGGTCACCTGGCACGCGGGACGTTTTTCCTTTCCCTGTGCCCCTGCTCCCTGCTTAGCTTCCAGCTTTTTTGTCGGAACCAGAAGAGTGAATGCAATTGCAGTGTGTGACAAATCTTTGGAGCTCCGCTTATACTAGACTAATTCTAAAAAGTTTGTGGTGGTGAATTCCTATAGCCTATAGGCTTCTTTAGTGGCTCCATTGCTACTTAAAAAAAGTGTTGCAGGGCCCCTATAAATGAGCGTGTTACCCTCACATCAATTCATCATTTTATTGGGCTTAAAAGCTTGTTGTTGATGGTTTACAGATTATCACCAGCCTCCTACCGAAACTCAAATCCCACTACTACTCAAGGTTGTTTTGACTTCCTTTGAATGAAAAAATATGAAATTTGCATAGAGCCCCTATTTAAATAAAAAAATATCGTGCACGTTAGTTAGGTTTTATTCCCATTCCCATTTATTCTCATTTTTCTTGTATGTGATACATACCACACTCAAACCTCGTTATAATGTTACGGGTTATAACGAAATAATGGATATAATGAAGTAAATGAAATTTACCTACATTGTTGTGACGAACTAAGATTGACCAGTAAATGGATATAGCAAACTAAATTAGTCTATCAAATAGTCTATAAAAAAATTATAATCGTAGTGTGTTAAAGGGGTCGTGAAACGGTCGCTTAACAACGACAATGCAACACCATCGGCAGCCACATACACTAACTATATCGTGAACCTTAGTGGATTTGCATAGACGCTTTGCCTATTGAGGAACGCGAAACTACAGATGAGTCCACATATAATGGCCCCACCTAAAACGAACTTTCGCTTAAGACGAACAATATCCGCGTGACCATCAAAATATACATTGCTTCAATGGCACAAAATCGCACTTACAACGAACGTCTCCGAGCGCCGCTGATCGGCTACAGCGAACGGAGTCAGCGCTTTGCCGATTTCCCTGGAAACCAATTTCTACCACCGATCAGGCATTGGCGAAGTGCCCATACATTCTTATTGTTAAACGCCGGCCCTGCCTCCGCGACCCTCTAGTTGCCGCTCTCCCCAACCCATGGAGGAAGGAAAGCTGTTTCCTTCCTCCATGTCCCGACTGCTTTTTGTTACGCACCCCTCCGTCCTTTGTCCCCCCGCTACTTTGAGCACTCCGCATCGCCACCGCTCTTTCGAAGACTGGTTGGCCATCTACCCTGTTTTTGATCGCTGGCACTGTCGTTGGCGTGGCCGGCCTGCAGTGACCAGACCATTTACCAACATCGTCGGCCACCGACTGTATCCGATATTCGGCGTCTAGTGCACGCGCGTACGCTACCCCACCAACTCTGATAATTTGCGATTCTTTCGTGTTTAGGACTTGTTCTCGCTCATTTCGCCCTCGACTCAGCATGCCTTCCGCGCGTGTGCGGAAGCGCAAAATCGGCTGTTAATTTGCACAGAACGAATCGCGAAATATAGAAGTTGTGAGGCCACACAAACCCGCCGGCGCAACAGAACTATTTTTGACCACGCCGCCGATTATTCGAACGCCGCGCGCACCAATCCAGGCGGCCATGCTTTGACTTCTGCGTGTTCAGGCATTCTTTCCAAGTTTTTCTACGTGCGAGTTTTGTGGACCTTTCAAGCAAGCCACCCAACGTGCCTCCTTCCCGTGTGTTTTGGTTTTCAAGGTCGCCCTCTTGCCGCATCCTCCCCCTCTTTATCGCAACTCCTTGCCCTTCTCTCGCAAGTCTGCTCTCCTCTCTTGATCACAACCCCTTGGACCGTCTCCACCGCTCCGCAACGCCCGCTACGCCGGCTCGAATTAGTTTCGTTTTCTGACTGAAAACGGGCCTAGAGCTGTTCCGCGCGTTCTGGCATGTGTGTCGCGTGTGCGCGTCTTGCTCGCTCTTGGTGTGCGTGGGTGGTCATGGTGGCCGACGGGAGGACCAGCACGCTTTTTCCTGCCGCTCAACAAATCGTCGAAAGTGTGACCGTTTGGCTTGAGCATAATCCGCGCGTTATGTGCCGTGTTGCGGAGCCCTTGCTCATAGCTATTCACCACCTGGTAGCCAACTTGCTGCTTCGGGCGTCCCGGTATTCAGCTGAGCGTGGAGATGGTGAATATTTCGTGGGCGGCAGTGACGGCTACATGTGCGTGAAACTGTTTTCGCGAGGCCGACTTCGTCAACGTCTGGCCCTATGTCGAGCCTGAAGTTTCCGAACTGCGGCGGCGATTTGTGGCAGCGCGTCGTCGACTCGTGGCAGCGCGTCGTCGACTCCGACCTGGGAGAGAGGGTGGGACATCTGTTGCGGTGTTTTAGTTATGGCGAGGATAAGGCCGACACTGCGAAACCGGGCACGGATTGGGGCATCGTAACTGAAGTACGTGGTGAGAGCGATTTGGAGGAATCGGATTGCGAGAACGACGAAACTTTGGAGCCAGTGCCTCATGCAGCTTATGCCACAGGCCTCGGCGAACGAGCACCCTGCCATTTTAAATGAACTCGAGACCGCCCTTATTGCTTCTGCTCTTCGAAACATGTGCATCACGGACTTTTTGGGGCAAAAAAAGTTTGAGTTTTCACTCGCAACTTTTTTAAAAGCTGTGTTTCATTTACTACGAACTTCGGGATACAGTGAACGGATGCCGCGTCACGCTCAGGTTCGTTATAAGCGGGCTCATCTGTATATATGGCATATCAAGCGCGCGGAAGAGCCGCTCATCGGTGCCTACCATATGTGATCCGCGTCCCACAAGAACGCTGCTTAATATGACGTCAGAAGTCAAGGTAGTGCCGATTGCTTATGGCAAAGACTGGCTGGGACAAAGACAAAGAGTTGGGCTGGGAAACACTAACTAAACGTCGGTTGCATCACAAACTTGAACTACTATATCGTATTTATTTCAATAAGACTAGTCTTGATCCTAAAATTTTCTTACTAACCCCGCACTTTGTATCTAAGCGATGCGACCATGAATGGAAAATTTGTGAAATTGATTGCCGTACTGATGTGTGCAAGGGTTCTTTCTTTCCCCATTCCATTGGGGCATGGAATAAACTACCAGGTAATATTGTTAATTGTACATCTGATGCTCTGTTTCACACGTTTTTGTCGCACATGTAAATTTTTCATTGTGGCACTGCTTGTACATTTGACGCGCTATTGTGCAGATTTGTACCACTTATTCTCATGTCAGTTCTCTTTTTTTCCCCCGTGTGATGAATCGTATTCATGTATTTGCATATACCACCCTGCTGCAATGCCTTGTTGGCGCTGCAGGTAATATGAATAAATAAATGAATAAATAAAGACGCAGATGGGTGTCCCGGTTGCACGCACTCGTAACTACCGAAGAGTTCCGTGTTCCTCGATAGGCAAAGCATTACTTATGATGACGTCACCTAGTTAGTGCGTGTGGACGCTGGTGGCTTCGCATTTTCGCTTTAGAGCGAGCATTTCACGACCCTTTTAAGTATAGCATTTTCTGCGGAGTTTGATGGTCGTTCGGTGCGGCTCTTTTGGAAATCCCGCGCCGACCTACAGCCATGCCCCGCCCGACCGAGAGAGCCGTCCTCCTCACCCATCCAGCGGAGAGGATTGAAGAAGTGCTCAGCAGGTCACATGACCGAGAAGCGGTGCCGCGCTGTAAAGCCATTTCTCTATCACGACCACAACGACTAAATCTCCGCTGTTACCATGGCTGCTTACTCTGCAGTTTTTTTTTTTTTTCGTCTTCTCTCTGCGCGTGCGGCCTTGAAAAAAGAGTCTTTACGTGCACAGACGGAAACGGGAGAAGCGTGGAGCAGGCGCATCGCAGATCGGCATTGGAGAGAGAGCAAACAATCCGCCACAGTCTTTTCTTCTTTTTCTTCTTCGCGCGCAGCGTTGAGAGGTGCCGCCACGGGATTGGGCATGGTGCTGAGAGCATTTTCGGAGCACGGTATATTCAAATTGACCATCGCAAGTGTTTGCACGTTCGAATTACAAGGCGTTTTCACCCATTGGAATACATATAGCTTTGACGGGGCGTCAGCGTGAGTTCGAATCACCTGAAAGTTCGAATTAATGAGATTTGACTGAGTTTATTTTCTGTGGCATGCGTGATTGCGTAGCGGTACATCGGGCTGAAGGCGGTTTCATTCTTTGCATGCTTATAGGTGTGCGCCCATCTGAGCATACATTGCTACAAACTGTTATAATCGATATAACAAAATAATGAATATAATGAAATAATTGTGACTCCCCTTCAACTTCGTTATAACGAGGTTTGAGTGTTTTCGATTTGAAATTATTCGACCAAAGTCACTATTCGATTTGATATCCCTTCGAACCTAAAATTCACTATTCGAGCAAGCCTAGTAAAAACTACTGAAACATTTGTGTTTACCAGAAAGCAAAAATTCTAATTAATAGTGATGCGTGGCTTGAGAAATCTGCTCCAAAACTGAATTTCGATGCTCTAAAACACACCTTTTGCTGCTCCATAGCTGCTCCAAAACTCCCTTTTTACTGCTCCAAAGCTACTCCAAAACGCATTATTGCTGCTCCCAAAGCTGATCCAGAAAACTGAAGCCCGCTTCCACTTTGCACGTGCCCTCGAGTGCCTAATTTCTAAAAAAAAAATCATAAAGCTTAACTTTGAGCACCCGGTATAGAGACTTATTTTCTTTATATTGTCGCGGTACAACGCGAATAAAACACAGATACACCTTGGGACGACGAAAGCAGCGTGTGCTCAACAGCTGAGCCACAAGATCGTCTTCTTCAACCTCGAGAGAAGCTAGAGGCCCGCTAAATGTCCCATCATCGTTATCGTCCACATGTAGACACGCGTCATTTGCCTCTTTCTCAGAGAGCATCGCCCCGATGCGCAGTCTGTAATGCAGTTTTTTTTTTTCTAAAGTATCACGCAATCACTCGCTGACGTAAGGTTTCATGCGGACTACGTGAACGAGTTCAGGATGGTGCTGGCGACGCCTTGTACTATACGAACAGTCGGGAACAACTTCGTAAGTGACATCGCTCAGTCGTCGCTCAACTAGGTACGGTCCAAAGTATCTTCTTAAGAGTTTTTCGGAAAGTCCTCGTTTTCGTACGGGCGTCCAAACCCATACTTTGTCGCCAGTTTGGTAGACGACTGTTCTGCGGTGAGCATTGTAGCGGCCTGCATCGTAGTCTTGCTGCTGGCTGATCCGTAAATGTGCAAGTTGCCTAGCTTCTTCTGCGCGTTCCGTAAACGTGTCGACGTCTGGGACGAAGTCGTCGCCTTTGTGCGGTAACATTGCATCTAACATGGTTCGTACTTCCCGTCCATGAACGAGGCTGAAAGGTGTCATGCGGGTCGTTTCTTGCTTGGCCGTGTTGTATGCAAATGTTATGTAAGGCAAGATTGTATCCCAATTTTTGTGCTCGACGTCTACGTACATCGAAAGCATGTCTTCAATGGTTTTGTTTAGACGCTCTGTCAGCCTGTTCGTTTGCGAGTGGTATCTTACGATGCGTTGTTCCACTCAGCATCAAAACATGGTCCAAAAGAGGTGCTGTAAATGCGGTTTTTCTGTCTGTGATTACGACGGTTGGTGCACCATGCCTCAGTACAATATTCTCGATAAATTCTCGATCTTGCCACCTCCGCTGCTGTACCTCTCTGGATAGCGTTTGTCTCGGCATAACGATTCAAATAATCCGTCGCGACGATAACCCATTGGTTGCCTGCAGTAGAATTGGGGAGTGGGCCCAAAATGTCCATGCCGATCTGGTGGAATGGAGTCATTGGGACCTGTACGGGTCGCAGGAGGCTAGCTGGTTTAGTTGGCGGTGACTTGCGTCGCTGGCAGTCGAGACAGGTAAGGTACGAACGTGGTGCTTCACGGCTGCGGTTAGTCTTGGCCAGTAATACTTTTGCTGTACCCTGGCCAACGTTCTTGTGTAACCCAAGTGGCCAGAGGTAACCTCATTGTGGCATGCTTTCAGTACTTCGGTGCGAAGGGCTGCTGGGACGATAAGTAGATAAGCAGATCCCGTCGACGAAAAATTTTTTTAAAAGAGTACTCCGCCGCGTAAACCAAATGATGACAACGCTCTTGCGAAAACTCTTGGCGGCTTCCGAGATCTGCCATCCAAGTAGGTAATTAAGCCAAACAACTCAGCGTCGTCTCGTTGTTGCTGCGCAATGGTGGTCGTGTCAAGGACACCGAGAAATGACGTTTCCTCCTCCTCGGGTAGGGTTGCCGACTCAATGGGTGAACGGGACAAACAGTCGGCGTCCATATGTCGCTTCCCTGACTTATGTACGACTGACATATTGAATTCCTGCAGCCTGAGACTCCAACGCGCTAATCGGCCGGTAGGGTCTTTAAGATTAGTTAAGCAACACAGTGAGTGGTGGTCGCTAATTACTTTGAAGGGGCGGCCATATAAATACGGACGAAATTTTGTAACCGCCCATACCACGGCGAGACATTCCTTCTCAGTTGTGGAGTAATTAGCCTCAGCGCGTGCTAACGTTCTGCTTGCGTAAGCGATTACCCTTTCTGTGCCCTCTTGCTGCTGCACAAGCACAGCTCCCAGACCAACATTGCTAGCATCGGTGTGAAGCATCGTAGGGGCTCTCTCGTCGACGTGGGCAAGGACTGGGGGTGTTTGTAGTAGCTGGCGAAGATCGTTAAAAGCAGCTTCCTCTTCGTTATTCCACTCAAAGGTGACGTCTTCTCTCGTGAGGCGAGTTAGCGGTGATGCTATGCGTGCGAAGGCCGCGATAAATCGTCGATAATATGCGCAGAGGCCGAGAAGGCATCTGACAGCCTTTTTATCGGTCGGCATAGGGAATTGTTCTACGGCTGCGATTTTTTCAGGATCGGGACGAACACCAGCATGACTGACGACATGACCAAGAAATCGCAGCTCTTCGTAGCAAAAGTGGCACTTCTCAGGCTTCAACGTCAGGCCCGCGGACTCTATGGCTCGTAAGACCACCTCAAGTCTTTCAAGGTGCTCATCAAATGTCGCGGAAAACACTATGACGTCGTCCAGATATACTAAGCATGTTTTCCACTTCAACCCAGAAAGCACGGTATCCATGAGTCTTTGAAAGGTAGCAGGGGCTGAGCACAAACCGAATGGCAAGACCTTAAATTCATATAACCCATCTGGTGTCACAAAAGCGGTCTTCTCGCGGTCTCTCAGGTCCACCTCGATTTGCCAATATCCACTCCGCAAGTCCATTGAAGAGAAGTATCGAACATGTCGAAGTCTGTCGAGAGAGTCGTCTATACGTGGTAGTGGATATACGTCTTTCTTGGTCACCTGATTTATCTTCCGGTAATCCACACAGAAGCGCAGGCTGCCGTCCTTTTTCTTAACAAGGACTACAGGCGGCGCCCAGGGGCTCTGTGAAGGCTGAATGACGTCATCTTCAAGCATTCTGTCTACCTGCTGTTGCATCGCTTGACGTTCTTTTGGAGCCACGCGATAAGGGTTCTGGTGTATAGGTCTCGCCGTTTCCTTGGTAATTATCTCAATTTAACTCTTGATGTTGTTGAAAAGCAGTCTTGAAATTTGGCCAGTAGCTTAAGGAGTCTGCGTCGGTCGTCTTTCGGCAAAGTAGTGCTAACGTCCAGAACAGGCGCTGAATCGAGATTTAGCGACTCGTCGACTACCGCCAAGCAGCCTTCGGCATCTACGACATCGTCGAAGTAAGCGACAGCCATGCCTTTAGGAAGGTGCCGGCGCTCAGCACTAAAATTGGTCAGCAGCAAGTCCATGCGTCCAGCAGCAACTCTGATACCTCGTGCGACAGAAATACCATAGGTGAAGAGCAGCGAGCTTATTCTGTCTGCAACTCCTTCGGCGTCAAACTGGGAAGCGGCGGACACAGAAACAAGACTGCATGACCTCGGAGGGAGAACCACATCGTCATCAGTAAGACGCAGTTGGTTTGGTCGCGCCTCTGGAGAATTGGGTAAGCCCGAACTGTTGCAAAACGTAATCAAGCTCTCTGGTATGTTGATGACGGCACCATATTCCCATAAAAAGTCTATGCCAAGAATTACGTCTCTGCAGTATGCGGCGATAACGACGAACGATGCAATGAAAGGAGAACCTACGATGTCAATTCTTGCGGTACATCTTCCCGAGGGCATCAATAACTGGCCTCCCGCTGTTCTTATATGAGGGCCCGTCCAGGGCGTCTTCATTTTTCTGAGGCTGTCGGCGAGGTCCTGACTGATAATGGAAAAGTCTGCACCAGTGTCGACTAAAGCTTTTACTTTCTGGCCGTCAAGAAGAACACTAAGGTCTGCAGTAACAATTTCATCGTTTTCACAGCTTATCGGCTGTATGACGTCATGCTGTAGGGGCTTCTTGTCGTCATCTTTATGGCCTGCAACCTTGCCCCCGGAGGTCGCCGCTCTCAGTTTCCCCGGTGCGGGCTAGGTGACCTTCTTGTATTAAGGTCCGCGTAGGTGCGGCGGTGCGACAAAGGCGAACGCGCGGGGGACGGAGAGCGGGATCGACGTCTCGAACCAGGAGGGTTAGCAGGCATTGCCTCCTCTGGAGTGGTAGAGCCGTCCTGAAAGTGAGAACAAGCTCCATAGAAAGAGGTGTCGTCACGGCGCGGAGTGTATTCGTCGTTGGCACGTTGACCGTCAAACCAAGGTTGATGAGGGCGAAATGAATCACCTCGATGCCAGCAATGACGGGCAATATGTCCTGCACCTCCGCAGTGAAAGCATAGTGGACGTCTGTCACTGTGCACCATGCATCTGTTTTCCGGGTCGGTGGACACGTCGATGCCCATGGGGTGGCTGTGGACGGCTGGTTGTATGGCTGTAGCGAGGCGGTTGATGCGGTGTCTGCTCTTGCGGCGGATACGAAGGGGCCATCGGCACCTGGTGGTACAGCGTCGGCATAGCGGGTGGTGGACGTCGGAGAGCGGCAGCGTAGCTCATAGGACGCTGCTGAGCATCAGGACTAGCCGTAGACAACGCTTGGTGGATTTCGTCGCGTACGACTTCAGCGATTGACGCGATGGGATTTTCAGCAACCGGATTCCACAACCTCTGCAGTTCTTCGCGAACTATCTCCCTAATCAACTCTCGTAAGAAGGTCTGATTCTCAGATGCCATGGCATTAGCATTGATTGGGACATTGCAGGACATGCGGTCATATTGCCTGCAGCGTTGATGAAGCGCCCGCTCGATAGCCGTAGCTTCCTTAATGAAGTCAACCACGGTACTTGGAGGGTTGCGCAGTAGCTCGGCGAGGTTGCGCAGTAGCCCGGCGAAAAGCTGTTCCTTGACACCGTGCATGAGGTAACTCAACTTTTTATCTTCTGTCATGTGCGGGTTAGCTCGTTGAAAGAGACAAGTCATGTCCTCGGCAAACATTGTAACGGTTTCGTTGGGTTTTTGAACCCGTAGCTCCAATAACTGCTGCGCACGGTCCCTTCTATCGATATTGGCGAAGGTATCGACGAACTTCTGTCGAAAGTCGGGCCAAGCTGACAGATTGCCTTCTCTATTCTCATACCAAGTACGAGCACCGTCATCAAGGTAGAAAGAGGCACGTGAAAGCTTTTCCTGTTCCGACCACTGATTTACCTTGGCAACACGCTCGTAGTGGTCCAGCCAGTCGTGAATGTCTTCATGGGCACCGCCACTAAAGCGATCGGGAACAAGGGGTTGAAAGAGGGTCACCTGAGGTGGGTGCGTTAAGCTGCCTTGGGACACCTGTTGCGGGCTTGCCTTGGCCATTGGTTGAGGTGTGCGGTGCCTAACAGGTTCCGGCGAGTGAGTCAGCTCTGGCGCGAGGCCTCGCAACCGTCGACTGGAGCGATGCACTGGTGTTTCTACAGGTGACAGTGCGTCTGGACTCGATGAACGGCTCCCAGCGGGCGTGTGGAGCATCAGACAGGGTTGTGGCCCAGCACCTCACCAGTGTCGTTGTACAACGCAAATAAAACACAGATACACCTTGGGACGAGGAAAGCAGCGTGCGCTCAACAGCTGAGCCACAAGATCGTCTTCTTCGGCCTCGAGAGAAGCTAGAAGCCCACTACCTCGTGCCCACTAAATGTCTCATCATCGTTATCGTCCACATGTAGACACGCGTCAATATTATGCTGTTTGTTTTTATTTATGAAGTGTACAACTGTGTGAAATGTACTGTACGGGCTGCTCTCTGTAGGCCCCCAAGTCCCATCAAGCTGTTTGCACAGCTTTTGGACTGGGGGACCCTCAACGAGTGTGTTGCAAACAAAGTGGATTCTGGTTTTGATCTACACAACGAATACAATATGCATATTCCTGTTATGCCACGTGTTCACCTGAATGTCCCCTAAAAAAGCCCCAGCTTGATCTTGACAAGTGTGTCGTCTTCAGCAACATACATCCTGAATTGAAGTGAGCTGTGTGTGTGTCCTGACGCACCCGTACCTCCAAACTGCAGAAATTTCTTCTGAGTAGCCAGCATATTGACTGCGGCTGTTTTAAGAAATGCACTGAGTATACTCTTCCGACTAATTGCTGGCCGGTGTTTCCACAAAATTCTGTTTTTTGTACAGTGTCATTACTATATTCTAAGTCATTGCATCCATTTCTTGTTATGTCAAACACAGGTCCGAGATGTACGTCTGATCATGGACAACAAGACTCGCAGGTCAAAAGGCATTGCATACGTTGAATTTCAAGATGTGGAGTCTGTACCATTGGTATGTTGTTTTTTTTTAATTCTCATTTTAGGAATGCATGTCAACTGATCACCAATGAGAAGGTTAATCTAAAATTTTTGAACCACCACAAAGACCACAGAAAAAATAAGTACACCTGGACAGATCTGTCTATAAGCACTTCTATCTCTTTTGCGACATTACTGAGCTTTTTAACTCTGAAGATGCATAAAGACCAGCTATCTTGAATTTTAGCTCCGTTATTTATGAAGAGAAGGTGCACAGTTAAGGGGGGACATGGGTCTTAGGGCTCTCTCATTTACTTTTAACCAAATGGGACAAAAGTTGTCAGGCTTACTTAGTTTGTTTTTCTGATTCTAAAAATGTAGGTATTTTTTCTGTAGCTTTATTAGTCAATTAAATAATCAAGATAACAATTTCTATTGTTCTTACCACAATAGAAAAATTACCACCGGTCAAAAATTTATAAATGACATAGGGATTGACAGTAGAAAGCATAAGACATACAACATAGGAAGCACATTTTTGGTTGGGTCATTATTTCTTACTTTACAGCACACTAAACTTCACAGCTCTGAATGCGGCCATTGTGTGGTCACATAGAAGACTAGTTTAAAAAACTTGCATGAAGAGAAATCAAAATCTGCTTCCTATGTTGTGTCTTCCAAACATATAGCTTCATGCTGCAAAAAAAAAAATGTTCTTCTATCTGTAATAGTTTCTGATATATTGCAGTAATTTTCATGCAGGGTGTACAAAATTGCCATTTTGAGAAAATGAAAAAAAACTAGGAATTCTAACATTTTTAACTGTAAAAATGTAAGTGCTTAGAATTGCATGGCCATTGACTTATAAATGAATGCTAGAAAGCCTAAGGAGTGCAACGCTGCAATCTGATCGAAAATTGAACGAGTACTTCTCAAATTACAGCACAGTAAATTTCATTGCATGTAACCAAATACAGAAATTTTTGTATTAAAATAAAAGAATTAAGCTGCCCATTAAAAATAGGCTCCCAGCATTGTTTTTGTGCACATTTAGCTATAATTGTGCAAAAACAGTTACAGCTCTAGTTGTCCTAGGTTCACTTTTACCGAACAAGCTAAAGAAAGTGGTCAATATCGATAATAATGCTGTTAAAACTTTATTTCGCCATTCCGAGAGAAAGATATCATGGCACACATAATTTTAGTCAGTTAATGAGCACCGGGAATGTAATAGGACTGATGTTTGCACGAGCGTGTCATTTCTTCTAGTCCTGTAGCAAGTTGACACCGTGTGCTCGTCTGCCGCGAGGCCGCTTATCAGTTCGGTGACTGTACTGACGGCGATGTGCAACAAATGTGCGTGTGTCATCCACGATCCGTCGAAAAACGCAGCAATGTTTTCCGGCTTGTCCAGAATAAGTTACCCGTAAGTGTCGCGAACCAAAGTTGCTCCCTCACTCATCAATTTCGAGGCTACACGAGTGCCGAGGTGTTAGTTTCTTTTTCACGTAAGACTGCCGCATTTTCAAGCGGAGATCGCGACAACGTTGCGAACACATCGTTAAAAGCAGTCTACCTGTTGCCAGTAGCCTCCATTGCGGGGACGGCAAGCATGTTCACTGCGAACGGATTGATTTTCTGTTGTTGGTCGATGCGCAGCGTACTCTACTCTGGCGACCCGTCGCACAGTTCTAAGGTCCTTTCGTCAGGCGGGGGGAACCACAACATCGGCGGGTTTAGCGATAAGACTGCGCTTCCGTTCCGTCACTACAAAGATTGATATCTCTGGTAGCTTCACTTCTGCTTTTTACTTGCCGTTCTCAGTAACGTTGTCGGCAACCAACGGGCTCGTACGTGAGTTAGGCCTACACCGGTGACTCGACGACCGCCGTTGACCGCGTCGAGTTCGTTATCCTCGTTGTCCTGAGCCATAGCGGAGATCTTTCTGAAGTTCACAGCGAACAATCCATAGCCACACCCGCTTCACAAATTACTGTAGCACGGAACTTCTTTACTGCCGCAAGCAATCAGTAGCATGACAAAATGGCACATGTCCGTGCGCGTCACGATGGTGAAGCAGACGCCGAAAGCGCCCCTTGGCTAAACGGATGCCTAAATTTGGTCACGTGCCCGAAGCAGCCAATTGAATCGCGCGCTAGCGCTTCTCGATGACGCGTTTTTGCTAAAAAACCAATGAGCAAGGTGAGCCAGCGGTGGCTAGAAATTGAAGATGAAGAATGACCCTTCCAAACGAGACCAAGATGAACACGGGACAAACGGTCGGCGTCCATATGTCGCTTCCCTGACTTATGTACGACTGCCATATCGAATTCCTGCAGTTTGAGACTCCCACGCGCTAATCAATTAGCGCTCCAATGCGCTACTTAACATAGCTACTGTGATCACCACCTTAAAACTGCAGTGTAGACCTAATTCTGTCAACATCTCCAGTTTCCAACATGTTTTCTATGATATCTCGTATGCCGAAAATGGAATCGCTGGAGGCTGGCGATGAAGTGTCAAGTTCCCACTCTTTAAGTGGTCTTGAGTGGGATTCGTATGGTCATTAGTACCGCAATATTGCCGAATTATCCTGAAAACATTTTTCCAGTTTGTCCTGGCTCAGTCGGGCGGTTAACGTGTATCTGACCACCATGGTGAGTTTGCTAACTGGCATGGCCAGCAAACTGACCATGCGCTGGTTCGCAGAACACAGGCCAGAACACATGGATAGACAAACAACGACGGCAAAGGCGTAGCATCCGAACGAGGCAACAGCATAGCACAGAGGGTACGAACGATCCCAAGCTTGCGTGGCGAGCACCTATTGCTACACCAAGGCCTCTTGCGACAGCCAGAATTTTCACTGCATTTTGCGCGCCCGTCTCCCACAGCGAGAATGCAGCGCGCGTCACAATACCCCTTCTAGCCACCATAGTCGCACATTACAGCCGCGTTGTGCGATGCAAACAGCCGGCCTCTATGGTACGGAAGTAATAACTCGAGCGGTTGTGTTCGTCGATGTCTCAGCAAAAGCAAAACGAAAAAAGCACTCGCATCCAACTGCGCGGCGGAATGCTCGCACCCAATGGCAGGGCTTCGATCATACTACGTGACTTCGAAGGCCCACTCCCCACGCTAGAATGCAGTGGGAAAACAATTTTTTGTTGTATTTTTAGTGTGAATGCCGCTCTGCCGAAGTGGGCGCTAGAAGAGAATTAGGCCTACATGCCCGTGAAATTTCAAGAGCCGGCGATGCCGTAGAGTGAAGTGCCTTGTGTGCGAAAATCGGGTAATTTCGCACTTTCACGAGCCACCGTGAGTGCTGCAATTGTATTTTTCAATAACTACTAGTTGATCTGAGCTTTGATTTTTTTAATATATTAAGGAGAAGGCTTGGGGGAATACAAAACACAAGAAAACACAAAATTGACTTTTCCGTGAAAATCGCAGTTTTTCGATCCGCATCTCCCGTAAGGTCGAGGCGTGTCCGCTGTCGCGTCGTAGCCAATTGCACATGCTCAAGCATTAAAGTGTTCACCTACAATTAATCACTAGTAATCAAACTAGCTGCATTAAAAAAAACTTTCCATGCAACAAGAGATGTAATTAAGTGCTGCTTGTTTGTTTCTATTTCATTTATAGAAAAGATAACCGCCTGGCGTTACTATGGCGAATGGTGCAAGTGGTTCAAAAGTTCAGTTTGTGGCTGTTTAGGCTGGATAGGTGGTGTCATTTAGCGGGACCCAGTTGAACGAAGCAGGCAGAATCATGGACTCTGAGATTGCAGAAAATTGATCAATGGCCGTTGTTGCTACAGTGACCCTCGCAATTTTCGCTCTGCTGCTACTGGTGCAGACGACAGCGTAGTAAAGGCAACATTGGGCACAGTAACAGTGACGTCTGAAAGTCTGCTTTCAGGCATGGATTTGAAGTGCGCTAGCGATGTGGACCATTAAAACATGAATTATTTCAAAATAAGCACTTCTCTGGCACAAAACAAGCACTATGTTTCTAGACTTTTGTGTAATGCGCATAATGGAGGTGGTCCGAGATGTAGGCGGCAACTTTGCGCGATGGTGCTTTCTTTTGGTAACCCCACCTTTTGCATTCATTTTCTTGGCAACACGAGTTGTCTTTGGATGTTAAACTTTTTTTAACGCATCGTTTGCTTCGATTCTTCAACATGTGAGGCTGCATGCTCAACATATTTTGCGCATCTACTGCCCTTGAAAAAGGGCTTAGTTATAGTGTGGTATCACCTATAGTGCGGATATTCGCGACTCCTGTGACCCATGTTATAAACGGTCTATACTGTACATCAATACAATTCGGCCTCTGCATTGCCTCATTCTCGATAAGACAATTATGACGCACGACCCTGCATGTGCTTCTTCAATCTAGAGAAAAGGAACTCTTTCATGTTGCTATTTCATAAGAATGTGCTTATATGTCCCCTACAACTTTTTTTTTTCTGCATTTTTACTTAGAAGTATACGAAAAATATTCTAGACATATTTGAAGAAAAAAATTAATTCTATTTGCATTGGCTCTTCCATATTCGAATTTACTTTGCATCCAAAATATTGCTATTCACACAGCTCTATAAAAAAAATGCTTCGCTAATTGCATAAAAGTAATATAGTCTGCCAATGAAGGTCCCTTTTTTTTTCTCGTTGCTTAGATAAATTTAGTGTGGGATATCCATTGACAGGACAACACTGCTTTGATAAATCTAGCTTTCAAGTACCTAGAGGATAGAAATTCTTAGTTATAATCAGTTAGACCATGTTTGAGTCCAGTAGGATTGAATCTACAGTTACAAAAAAACAAAAACAAATTTGCCAGAGTAAATATATATGCCAGTTGGAACTGAAGCTTTGCTATTTAGTGTGGGATATCCATTGACAAGACAACACTGTTTTGATAAATCTAGCTTTCAAGTACCTAGAGGATAAAAATTCTACTTGGTTATAGTCAGCTAGACCATGTTTGAGTCCAGTAGGATTGAATCTACAGCTACAAAAAAAACAAACAAATTTGCCAGAGTAAATTCATATGCCAGTTGGCACTGAAGCATTGCTGTTGTGAGCAACAATAAACTTGCATCAATCACAGCTTAACCAAACACCAGCCCACAATAGCACATGTTACTAAGATGCCATTCAGATGTCATTTCTAGGTCTAGGTATTCCTGCAAATTTACAATTTATGGGTAGTGAAGGGCTTGTGTTAATTGTTTTGGTGCACATTGGTACAGAGATCTAACTATGTCAGTCTTAATTAGTGTTGTCCAACACTTTTTGTGCTTTCTTAGGATTGACCATAACTTTTATGTTAGCTGCATCTGCAAGTTGTGATTTATTACATCAATGCCAATTATAATTTCATAGTTCAAGAAATCTTTCCTTATTTTAATGCAGGCCATGGGATTGAATGGGCAGAAGTTGTTTGGAATCCCCATTGTAGTGCAGCCAACACAAGCAGAAAGGAACCGGGCTGCTGCGCAAAATGCTAGTACAAGCAACAGCACTTTACAACGAGGAAACGTTGGGCCAATGCGCCTCTATGTTGGCTCGTTGCATTTCAACATTACTGAAGAAATGCTCAAGGGCATTTTCGAACCATTTGGCAAAATAGACAAGATAGAGCTCATCAAGGATATGGAGACCAACCGCTCCAAGGGCTATGGTTTCATCACATTCCATGACTCGGAAGATGCAAAGAAGGCTTTGGAGCAGTTGAATGGCTTTGAACTAGCGGGCAGACCCATGAAAGTAGGCCATGTAACAGAACGCACAGATGTGTCTCAGGCACCCAGCTTCTTGGACAGTGAGGAGCTTGACCGAAGTGGCATTGACTTGGGTGCTACTGGACGTCTCCAGCTGATGGCCAAACTTGCGGAAGGTGAGCTACATGATTTCAATGCTGCATATCATATATATCGAAATATCAAACCTACAGATTTGCATAAATCAAACCTATGTAACGAATTATGGCATATGTTAACAATTAAAAAAGCTTCTTGAAATATTTTTGATATGTAAAGTATTTATATATACAAATAACATAAAACATTTTGGGATCTCCTTTAGATTAAATATATCTGGGTTTAACTGTATTACAGTGTCCTCAATTTGAAATAACAAGCCTTGCATGCATTAGTGCTGACATCAATATTTGTTGCTCCTCTTCCCTCTTTAGCAACTGTCTGAAGCTTACTTGAGTAGCTACTGTAGAAAAGCACAGTAAAACAGGTGCCACTATTCTGCTACTATGCTGGCTTGGAGTGTATATGTTGTTACAAGGTGAACATAAAAAGAAAATCTGCTCAAGAGCTTGATTCGAGCGCATTGCAATGTAGTCTGATCAAAATTGTTCATGCACACTCTTCATCTAAATGAGGGGTTACAAACCCACCTCAGTCAGTAGGCTGTAGAACCTGCATGGGGTTTCGCAAGGGTTGAGGCAGTGTGGGTGGGGGGTCCACGCTTGAACACTGACGGTCTGGAGGCATGCGATCCTCCTTCCTGCTACCTATCGCTGCAGCTTAACGGGGGGACTCCTAGCCAACTTGCTGCCAGCAGCTCCGTAGGCTAGCGTGCGCAGGGATGGCTCGGCTGAGAACTTGCCGTGGCCTCTTCTGAAGTCACTCTATGGTACCAATGCAATGGAAACACGGTGACAAGCATATAGAATAACTGGTGACTTCCACTTTTCAGAAAGGGAGGTGCAAGCCACTGATCTTCCTTTTTTTTTTTTT
Source organism: Rhipicephalus annulatus (assembly GCA_013436015.1). Lineage (NCBI taxonomy): Eukaryota > Metazoa > Arthropoda > Arachnida > Ixodida > Ixodidae > Rhipicephalus > Rhipicephalus annulatus. Next base: position 27,360 of record WOVY01004355.1, read on the forward strand.
TGCTCAGGAAATCATTACTGTGGTTATATTAAAGCCTTTTTTTTTTTCTATAGCATCAAGAGATGAGTAGGAGACTGCATACAGTTTAACCCCCTTGTAAGAGGCAGGCTCTGGGGGAAAATTCTTGTCTTTGATATGAAATGTTTCTTATAAGCAGGGTACTACGTTTGCATTTTCTCATCAAGCCCTATTTTACTACAGGCACACTGATGTCTCTTACACCAGTTTGTCTCTTAAATTGGTGTTTGTAAAGGGATTTTGTAAAGGAATTTTTGTAAAGGGATTTCACGTGCATGTGCCATTGTGTCTCTCTCAGAAAGCTTGGCAGCATGATCACCCATCGGCAGAAAAAGATATGTGTATCTTATTGTTTGGTAGAAAAATGGAAATGGTTTGGGAAACATTTGTCTCAAATACACATGCCAGCCGTCATGGCACCTAAACATAATAAAAATTGTGCTTTTTTTTTTGTTAAAGCCATTATAAATTATGCTTTGATGTAAACAAAGATACTTCAAAATGTAGAAAGTCGTTGGATTATGCTGACGGCCACTCTTTTTCACTCTTAGCTTCAAGTCAGAATCACTGTAGCAGGAGTAATAATAATAAACTGTTCCGAATGTCGCGCAGTTTATTTACGTGCAGACCTACTGGAAGGCCGAGGAACGCCAACAGGCCGAAAATACAAAAACAAACGCAAGCTCGGGTCACGCGTGTGCACCAACGCTGTGGCTTGCCGTTTCTTGCTGCTTTGTCATCGTTCGCATAGTTCCCTACACTAATAAAAGAATGCAAGCAACCAATAACATGATACTGCAGGTACTGATGCAGTTTTAAGACAGGCGCTAAAGCGTAGAAAAAAGAAGAAAAAGAAGATGGCTGCGCAGGTAAATGCATGAGAAAAATTTAAGATGACATAATCCAAGACTGAAATGATGAGAAAAACTAAACCGCTGATGCACCTCTTCCTGTTGCTCGGGGGAAAATAGACGAGGTTATAACAAAGCCTTTCTATTTTTTTTGTTTATTATAACTTCAAGAAATAGAATGAATATTTGGAACTACAGCTTCTATGAATGATACACTGCCGAAAATATTGTAAAATTCTTCCACTGTTCGGCTGATCCCGTGCATTAACTATGAGTCACAAAGAGAAAAACGTGAGCAGCCACACAAGTGAGTGGCTCGCCGTAAGGGTGCGATTACAGGTCTCGCTGTAGAAACTTAGGAAAAAAACAAACTTGGTTATATGCATCAGCATGCCATCCATACGATTGTCAACCACATATTTAAACATTACTGTGTAAGGCGCTGGCAATATGTTAGGGTGTGGTAGTGGTGCCACTTGAAGTGTGAATTCCTCATGCATGTTTCTTTGTGTCACCACGCCATCTACATTCACTGTTTTGTTTGTGGCATAACAGGGTGACAATAATAATTGCTGGGGTTTAACGTCTCAAACCGGCAATATGATTAGGATGGACACCTTAGTGGATGCTTCGGAAATTTCAACCATCCGTGGAGTCTGTAGCGTGCACCTAAACGATAAATCTAAGCACACTAGCCTCAAGAATTTTTGACTTCATCGAATATAAGGTGTGGAGCCTCAAAAAAAAATATAAGAATTCTGGTAGCATAGCATAAGTGCTTTGACTGTCGAGTGCATGAGTGACAAGAAAGCTAGGGTGTTTCACACAGACCTTTACTACTCTCACTGCTTCCTACAAGCAGAAGAAGTAATTAGCACGAGAAAATGGTCGGAAACAGCTACTTTACAATACAAAGCGTATGCAGTGAAACGCACCTTGAAGAGTTGGTGCGTGGTGCGCTGTCCTCCCTGTATAGAAATGGCTTTATTGTACTTTTGGTGACAGCTCGGGCCGTAAAAGAAGGGAGTGAGCACGCTCCTTCAGAATGGCCGTGGCCTGAATGAAATAACAGCTAATTTTGGCATTAAAGGAGAGCCTTTCAAATGTCTTATTAGATGTGAAGCAACTCTCTAACGTTGTCCCTCCGTCCGCACCACGCTCCTATGGCCACAGGTGTTGGGACGGTGCCAAGTAGGTCACGCCTTCTCTTGCAGTGCACGTGCGTTGACGTCACTCTCTCCCTAGCCTGTCTCCGCTAGCCGACATATGACATACTTAGGAAAATAACAGAAAAAAATGGGGTAAAAATAATTCAAGATATGCAGTTTGAGGCTTCTATGTTGTAAAAAAGGTGTACAAGTTTCAAAAATTATTGTAAAGAAACTTCTTTCCCATAAAAAAGGTAGTTAGTGAAGGTGCAGCAGCATATGGGTTATCTTGTGCAGCTTGCCATCGCGAACGGAGTTTGTGTTTGAGTCCATGACACTTTGAAAAGCAAAGAAAAAGAACAAAAAAACAGCTTCTGGGCCTAATTTTTGAAGGAATCGGACCTAGAAATAACTGAGATATTGCAGTAGAGAATTTGAAGGAATGAGGCCTAAAAATAACTGAGGTATTACAGTAGAGATGAAGGCAAGGCAATTCAATATTTTCTATGTAGATGCTGATTCCAATTCACTTCATCATCACGTGATCGGAACTGAAGTTCCTTCACAAATCGTCTCTTTCCGTGTATGTTTGCCTCTCCAAAATACCGTATAAACTGGACTATAAGTAAAGTGGGAATATAGGTCGACCCCCCCCAAGTTCAGGTTACCGAAAAAGAAAAAAAAAGGAAAACAAACCAAAACTGCCATACCACATTTATTTGCGAATTAGGCACACCGCACCACGATCGTCGGAGCTCCCCTCAACCACCATCGCAACTGCTCCTATTCATTCGACGAAGCACCACTGTCTTCTGAAGACGAGAGGTTGTCGCTGGCCGCCTCCCACAGTGCGTCGTCTTCAGTGCCATCCAGCGAGTTGCTGATGCAACATTCCTTAAAAGCATTTTCCACCATGAAATCCGGCAAGGAACGCCAGGTGGAAAGCACCCAGCCACAAACGGTCGCAAGCGGAAGCCTCTGTAGGCGGCCCGTAGGCGTCTTGGGGCTGTCGCCGGACATCCACTTTTGGTATTCCAGCCGCACTTGGTCCTTGAACGGCTTGTTTAGCACAACGTCGAGCGGCTGGAGGGTGGACGTCATACCACCTGGTATCACGGCGAGGTCCGTTTTCCTGTCGCCGATTGCGCATTTCACTGCGTCGGTTAAGTGGCCACGAAACGCATCCAACACCAGCATGCTGCGAAGACGCAGCAGTGCACCTGGCCGACGGTTTCACACCACTCTTATCCATTCGAGCATCATGGCCTCGTCCATGTATCCCTTTTTGTTGATGCGAACGAAAACACCGGGCAGGAACACTTGCTTTGGCATTGTCTTGCTTTTGAAAATGATGAAGGGCAGAAGCTTTCTACCATCTGCCGTGCATGCCAGCATGACGGTGAAGCGCGAGTGCTCGTTGCCAATAGACAACAGCTTCACATCCTTGGCGCCGCGCTGTGTGATCGTGGTCGACGAAGGCATGCCAAACCACACAAGGGTCTCATCGGCGTTGCCAATCGGCCCCATCAGCTAGTCGTTCTGCTCCCTAAGCCGGTTCACAAAGCGCTGAAAGTTTATGAGCTTGTCCTTGAACTCCTCTGGCAACTTTTTACAGATGGATGTGCGCCGCCGGAGAGAAAATTCTTTGCGTCGCATAAATCGACGCACCTAAGAGTTTGGTATACGGAACTCTTCTCTCGGGAGCCCAGATTCTTGAGCGAGTTCCACGGCTTTCTTGCGAATGGTATCCACTGTCACTGGCAGCGAGCGCGCACGAACTTCCCGCACAAAGTCCGCTAGCTTATCCCCCAGCTGCGGATGAACGGCACTTCGTCCACGAAACGACATTTTTCGAGGATAACTCATCTGCAGCTTCCCTTTCTGCGTCCTCCAATTGCGCACGCTTTTTTTTTGATACACCAAAGCAGCTCTGAGCAGCCATATTCTCGTTCGCTTCTGCGAACACATCTAGTTTAAACGCAGCTGAGTACTGCCTCCTCGCACCGCTACTCGTTTTCAGTGAACAACAAAAAAAAAGACCACTAAATATGCAGCGCAATGTCAAGCGGAGCAAAAACTCGGAACAGATCGGAAGCAAATCCCGAACGCAAAGAAAACAGACCGAGAGGGAAAAAAAAACAAAAAAAAAACAGCCTGTGATTGGATTTGGATGCGGATATGGCCGCGTCCGGCTTCTCAAGCACATGCAAGCCACATGTTGCCAGACAGCGGCGCACTTTCGGCTAGACACCGCTATATAAGAAGAGGGGCGACTTTAGCTTATTATTTTATTGAAAATATCTCGACTTATATTCCCGTTTATCAGTATGCAACCACACATATTTGTTGGTGTAGTCCCAGATCATGCTGGTCAGATGCGTAGTGAAATACAGATGGAAGAAATTGATGGTCTTGACGAAGCAGTGTGCCCTACTCCTGGAGCGCACCTCCAACTTCAACGCCCGGGTTTCGTCTCAAAAGAATCTGCACACACTTGATAGATGCCGGCAAGGAATCATGTCTGTAAGAATTTGAGACCCTCAAAGTGAGTAAAATTGCTGTGAGTACACACTTTGCTGCCCGTAACTACTAATTAAACATAATGTACGCCATGTATACAGCCGCACTCACTCACTTGATGCTGCGGCTTGACTGGGCGCATCCTCATCATCGGTGCTGAAAATCGATGTGCCAACCTTATCTCCAGGCTCACTGCTGCTGATTTCATCCTCAAAATGTGCTGTTGATGCACTCGATTCATGAGAAACTCGTCTTTTAGGAACGTCCACACTGGAAACCAATGCCAAGATCGGCGTGCTTACGCTGTTAACAACCCGTAACTTTAAGCGGCGAGGGAACACTTCCCTAAAGCAAAAAACCACAACATAGTAGATATCGCTGTGCATTTTCCCACTCTCTTACCTAGATGGCGTTAGGCGCCTGCAAACTCCACGAGCGCGCGATACTTTAAACTTCGTATGCATCGTTCAAATCGAACAATATGAATAGGTGTGGTGGCAAGAGTCAATTGATGAAAATCAATCAAAAGAGTCATTTATTTATGCCAATTTAATGAGCTCAGTTAATTTTTCAAAGGTCACATAAATTAGGGGTCAATTCATGCTTGATTTAATTGAGCATCTTCCTTGAAGAAGAGTTCATTTGAAGCAACAAATCTAAGAAGTTTTTATGCTCCATTTTTTTTTTTTTTTACAAAAACAAGTACAGATCTACGTTTGGCCATATAAGCTCGTACTGTGTGCTGATATTTTTTTTTAGGTAATCCTAATGGTATGGACAAATTCCTCATATCCAGCCGGGGATGTCTTCATTCCTTCATTATGAATTACCACATTGGGCATGCAAGAACTGAAATCGAACTTAGTTGTAAATCAATATCAGTGTCATTTAATAGTAAAGAACAATCCTTAATCCTTTAATGTTATACCCATTTTGTGATTTCATAAAGGATTCTCGCCTTAGAAGATGGTCATCAATTGGATGCAGTGGTTTGCAAAAGCAGCAGAAGTGCAAAAGCTGCACCAATTGTGCCAATTTGATACATTTTTCTCAATTTTATACTGAGCTGAGCCAAAACCATGAAATGTGGTAAGGTTGTGCCACACTGAGCTAAAATATTCAATCAGCCTCACAATTTGCTTAGTTGAGCTGATTTGAGCAATAAATAGAGGTGGTTTGCAGTTAATGCATCATTATCCAATCCAGACATGCAGGCCTTTTCCTGAATCCTGTGGCGGAAGAAAAAAAAAACGGACAGTAGTTCTGTCTTGTCACCCAGCCAATTTCCTTCCTTAATTACTCACGCATGTGTGCACTGTATAATTACTGCATATAGCTCAGAGCTGTGTATGACATTTTCGTGGCCCTGAGATATGACCAAACAGTATGCCAGTTCTCTTTTGCAGAGCCTGTCAAATGATTTTATAGACATTGCTAATGATGATGAGGACTTCATCATTGCTTGTACTGTAAGGTGATTCAGCTATTGCTCTGTGCATGAGTTAGCTAATATTGAATGAGTTTTATTCTCTTTTCTAATATTGAATTCCAATGGCAGAGTCAAGGCCAGGAGTGGAAGTGCTGCGCTGATTACGCCATTTTCCGCTAATCTGACCTGCTGCGCCAAACTTTGCCTAAATGGCAATTTGCACGTGTAATGCCAGATTTAATCTAGTTTTATCATTGGCCAAGCAACACGCGTGGGCTACACAAATGACACAACCGCATCCATATAAAATTAGTTCAGTCATGTCGAATTTTGGTTCATGCATTAATCTAGCGCCATGTGAACAGAGTGCATAAATTTTGTGAAGGCGGCGTATGTGTTCATACCTCATTATGTGACTCTGTATACATAATCAATGTTTTGGCAGCAAATTTTGTTCGTGAAACGATAGCAGTGGTGTTCGAAAAGTTTTGCTGCACTATTGCTGAGCGACTGCCAAGCACCGCACGCGCTCTGTAATAGAGACTGTCATACCATATAAACAGAAAAGAAATAATAATAAAAATTCATTTCATCAGCGACGTGATGACTGGAATAGCAAAAGTTTGTAATATTGTGACAGCAATGCCACACACGCTCCTTTATATTTTTTTTATGCATCATTATGCGTATAACACTGCCTTGCGCAAAACGTGCCCAAATAACTGGAAACCATCTGGATGATCTTAGTTGAATTTGTTCTGGAACTTATGCTGCCGCTAGCGATAATGCTGGAATCTTCTATGGTACATGTATAAATGCCATTGCTCTATGTTCGCTGCCATCAGTCTACAGGTTGTATTGCTTGCTGAGTGACGTTTCATTTTCTGGTCACACGTTCATCGAAATAAAAATTTCATTCAATAAAACAGTTGCTGCTGCTTTAGTCAACGTCACGACCCTGTGAGAATATGAAGGCTGACAGCTAACTCTTTTGGATCCCACATTGCGACACTCTACAAACGCTGGTCTAAGAGAATAAGTATGCGGCCGCTGCAGGGAGAAATGCTCTTATCGCATTTCGTAGAGCGGTTCACCAGCCGTGCACTGATGCTAGTCGATAGTGCGGGTGCCAGCTATCGCAACCACGTCCTTAGAATCAAAGTTCACAACTGCTGCTCGATCGACCCCCCCCCCCCCCCTTCTTTCACGTCATTTCATGCACGTTCAAGAAAGGCAGCATGTTTCCTCTCTGCAGCATTCGACGGCATGTCAAACACGTGGCAGAATGCTACCGCGCACGCCCCCCTGAGCTACAGAGATCGGCCGTTTCGTTTAATTTAATCTGCTCGAGCAGCGCTGATCATCCCAGCTTGCGCAATTTTACACGCTGGTCAGTTGTACGATGCACAGGTAATGTAGTTCACGCAGAACATGGCGACGACGACCATATAATGGTCCATATAATTCCTATCGTAATAAAAAAAGTTCTCTTCATTGACTAGAAATCGCATCTAAATTTTCTTGTGGTTCTCATGTTGGCAGTGGCTCTTCAATGACCAAAATGTTTTTACGTTTATTTTTTATAGAGCCCTATTTGTTTATTATAAGATAACTCTTCTTATATTAGCTCACCTCTAGTCTTGAGTTGCTGTTCATGTTGGATGCGCCATTACATTTTGAAACATTTAACATTAAATTTTTTCATTCGTCTGAGGTCCACAGTAGTAGCTGTCCGGAGCACCGCTTGAGTTTTTTCTTTGAGTTGCTGTGCTTTCAGCTTTGATGTTGTAAGGTTTAATATATATCAATTTAGGTAAGTCTGGTCGCCTGATCAGCATTGCATGCTTAATAAAAACCACTTGATTTTCTTGTGTTTATCAGAAAGCGAAAATTCTAATTAACAGTGATCTGTGACCCCCCAGAAAATCTGCTCCAAAATTAAATTTTAGTGCTTCAAAACACACCTTTTGGTGCTCCAGAGCTGCTCCAAAACTCCCTTTTTACAGCTCCAAAGCTTCTCTGAAACCACATTATTTATGCTCTCAAAGCTGCTACAAAAGACTAAAGACCGCTTCTACTCCTGTGGAGCAGCCTACGGACTCCGCGAACGAGCACTCGACTCAGGCATAGAGCGGTGCCTCCAGATCCGAGATTGGAGCTCATCATGTGCCTCTGGAGCAAGGCGGAAGCAGACGATCTATCTTTCGAGGGACGAGTTGCCCAGGGTACCTTGCATATAGTTATTCCATTCCGCTGTCAAATTCAGGCTCATACGCAGCAGTTCTAGCATTGCTGTCACTCTCCAATGAATCGCTCGTGCAGGACTTTCCGACTAAAAGTTGTCACTATCGAGCAGAAGAAGCATTGTCGCACGATTTGCCGACTCATCCATGTCGTCTGCCGTTACCATCAAAACAAGCGACTACAAGGAGTGCCCTCAAGCAGCAAACGTGTTAAAGGAAGTACGTCACGCCGAGTTCCAGTCCACTCTGCCAATTTTAGTGGAGCAACTTTTTCTGCTTCACGGAGTCACTCTTGCTTTCAATCCACTCCGACTCTCTCATTAGAACGTTTCACTCCTGTCTTCACTCCGCTATTGAAATACACTTGATCCAAAGGGAGCAGAAAAACTTGCTCCGTCTCTGCCATTGGAATTCGACTATAAGGCTTCTTTGTTATACTGCTCCGAATTTAAAAATTTCAATCATATGACCTTTTTTTTTTTCGTAACATGCTTCGAGAATTGCTTCAAATTTTATTTGAGCAGGTGCACCCCTGGAAGCATTAAAAACAAGTGGGGCTGTTGTTTACAAAGAAAAAGGGTGGGGAAAATTATCATATTCGTTCTTACAGTAACAGGGTGTCATTGCCTGAAGTTACCATAACATCAAGAATAGTGGTTAGGCTGGGATATAGGTTGATCTCGGACATTAAGGTGTTAAAAATTATACTAACAATAAAAAAAGTACGTGGAATGGCAAAATTATGAAAAGGTGCCTTTACTATGAAACAAATCTGAGTTCAAGTGCAGCTTAGTGGCAATGCCAATTTTATTGACTTGTGCATTTACACTGTGGTTCTGCATGCCACTAAGGCCAAGGAAAGATTTGTGAACTATTCCACTCTGTGAAAGTTCACATGTGCAATATGCTAAACAACTTCACTGTGTAGCACATGACACAGAGATGACACAGAGTTCTGAATTAAGGTGCAAATTGTCTTGATTAGTGATCATCGTCATAAAAGGTGTAATCATATCTGTTCACGAAAGTATCAAATTTTCGTGCCACGACCACAAACGTACGATTGGCAAACAAATCCTTATTGCTGCTCTTCGTTCTTCTAAATGTCAAAAATTTGAAGGACACATTGTAAATTCCAAAGTGTGGTAAAGTTTCATCAGTGAAAGCCTGTGACCATTTGACTGACTGTGCCATGTTTTTTTATGCACGTATAGTGTTTGGTATTGGGGGATCCTCATTCTTGAGGCGCTTCTCTGAACTGCTTGCTGTGGAATCACTTGCTGGTGCGCATGCCCTTCTCCTTTGAAAGCCAGCCGCGCTAGCTGATTTTCACTCAAACTGCAAGGACTGTTTGTCTTCGAATATAAGCACTACGAATATTATTTTCTTCAAAAATGACCATTAGCAACAATGTCAGAATATCGAATGAAATTTGTGAGGACATTGAAGTTTTTGTAATGAAGCCAGCGACACAATTGTGGGTCTTTATCATGACAAAGGCAGAGTTTTCTAGGTTCGAACAGGAATGTGCAGACATGAGCATAAGACATTAAAGGCTTTTGCCTTAATACAGCTTACAGTGGCATCTCGTCCTTTTCTGCCTGCTGAATTTTTTTACCTTACCCATTTTTCAACCCATTGAATTGGCCACATTTTAGAACTTTTGGAATGAGGTCCGGTATTCATACTTCTGCTTTTTCTCAAAGGCCTTCTAAACCACCTCGATTCATATTTTCGTTTCAAAACATTGTTAACTTTTGTTTACAATGGCTCCACGCTTTTGGTCTGCCTGATGTTGCTTTCGTACTTCTCCTGCGTGTGCTTAAAACGTACCATGGGGGCACACCAGTCTTATATGTTTTAGATTGATGAGAGCCACCAAATTCGTGGCACTCTTGCTGGTGCACCACTTGCGGCATGACCGATGGGCAGGCCAAACACTGCACGTTGCTGTCACTGTCAACAGGAACATTTGGCCAGACAATCTTACCAACATAATGCTCACCAAGAGTGCCCTCGCCCGTGCGCAGGCACCGGAGCAGCCTCGGCACTGCAATGGTACAACTCGCGTTGGAACTGCTAAACGTCATTAAGTGTATCCGTGAAGGTTGAATAAATCTTCAGAGTGATGTTACCTGTATGGTATTTCAGGGAAGCTCTAATACAGTGCTGTTTAGTGTCGAATGAGGTCTTGAAGCTGGAAATTCGATGGGAACAAATGCACGCTGCTTCAGCTGTGAGATATGTTTTCGCGATAAAAGCATGCTTCTTTTTTTCCTGAAGCATATAGTGAAAATTTGTTGGTGATCCAGAGTCCTTCAATGGCTCTAGGATGGATCTTAACATGTCGCAGGAAAGTTGTGGTTGCAAATATTGACAGCGTATACAAAATCTTTCAGGATATACATCTGGCATTTGTATACAAAGACATTTTATTATTGCCTCGTATTTGTGAAACCAAGAGTCAGTTTGAATGAATTATTGCCAAGAATTGGGTAAATTCTGAGGATCAAGAAATACTTAACTTGGCTTCGTCCTCGTTTTCGTGTTTCTGCGTTGATAATTCACTAAGGCGCCGAACCACATTTAAAGTTTTGTTGCTTATGCAATGTAGTTTTCCAGTCTTTCTTTACTCATGCTGTGTTTTCTATGACCTTCTTGATTGTTTTCACTGTTAAGGAAAAATCCCGAGATGCCTCATCAAACGGGAGCATTGGCTGTGTCCCGCGCTGGTGACGTCAACATGGGATGCGAAAAAAAAAAAAATCTTCTTGTTCTCATGACACATTGATCAAAAAATAACATTTCATGCTTTGAAAGCTTGTGCAAGTTTTGTGCAGTTTTCTGGTTCAGTCTCTCTTGAGCTGTCACTCCAGCAAGCTTCAAATAAACCTTTTCCAACCACGCAAGCGTCGCCAACAGGAACGCTAATGCTCATGGGAGGAGTGCGCGCGCCACAGTAGATGCCGCGCCGAGCGCGCGGGCTTTTTGCTTCAACTACCTGTTTGTGCCATGCCAGCGCTTTTCAGATCAAGTGAATTTTGCAAGGTATGACATATTACCGTATTTACTCGCATAATCCTCGCACTTTTTTTGCGGGAAAAACCGGTGAAAAGTTAGGGGGTGTGAGAATTACGCGGGGAAAACTTTCTACGAAAAGGTACAGAGCGAAAAAGGGAACGAAGTGGCCACAAATCGGGATTCTCACACCAACAACTAACAGCAAGCTTGAAGAAGTACTAATTAAAACTTACCTCAACAATAAAAGCAGAGGTTCAACACTAGACAAGATTTAATTGAGACACAAAAAGTGGAAGCAAATAGTCGAGAATTAGAATACCATACGCAAAGCTTGCGGACGTTGCGGGCGTAGCGGTAGCGTTCGTCGCTCAACAGGAGCCCTCAAAAGGTAAGCGTGGGATGTCAGTATTGGGCTGATGGCTATTTAACAGAATTGTCCGCAGTTTCCTTCTTAAGAAATAAAGTTTACCATCAATCCCAAGGGCCTACCGGCAGCCCTGTTGCCGTTCTTTAGTGCATTATCTATCACTTGCAACTTGAAAGCAGCCATACAGCTTCAGTATCGCCTCATAACTTGACAAGGTTACCGACGCAACATACAAAACACGCCGCAACGCGCACTGGCCACTTCGGCTTGGCTTGAGTTGGATTGAATCTCTGTGCAATAGTACGCTTGATGCTTAAGAGATGGCGATAGATGACGTGCGCTATCATCATCAGTGGCTGGAAAGAGCAGACGACATTATCGCAGCAGTTTTCAGGGGTGCGATAATTACTCGAGGAAAAAAAGAAATCATATTTTTGTTGGGCGATGTGGGGGGTGCGAGAATTGTTCGAGTGCGAGGATTACGCGAGTAAATACGGTATGTACAGTCAAACTCCTTTATAAGAGACATTCGAGTATGAGACACCAATATACTGCGCATTGCTGCCAACCTGGCAACACAGAAATTCATGAAACCTCCAAGTGGAAAGGGGGGAGGGGGGTACAGACTTTTTTTTTTTAATTTGTAGCTGTGATGGATTTGTCTTTAGCGACAAGCATAATCATGTTTTGTTGCCATAAGTCAAATTGACGCGTTAAATTATGTTCTCCCAATTTTGGCACCAAAAGAACAGGGAAGAAAAATATCGCAAAAAAAGGAGCGGGGGGGGGGGGGGGGGCAAATGCAAGCACAAATTCTGGCGTTGCGGCAGGGTCGGGGGTTCAGCGATGACCATGGGCTGGTTACAGGTACGTTTCGGTCATTTATGGTCGCCCATTCGCACTGTGAATTTTACGGTGTTCAGTGGATACGTTGGGCAATGTAAGAACAAACATCAAAATGCTTTGTTTTTTCAACAAGTATGCAACATACGTTCAGAATTTGATATACATGGTATGATAAAACACTGTGGTATTACATAGCAGTAACAATATGCACTCTTTTTAATGACTCTTCGGTTGACCACCTCATAAATATCCTTAAGCAATATAATAGTAAAAGTATGGGTCAGGATCGGAGAGCAATATGATTCAACGATGATAATTAGTCCAGTCTTCCCCATACAGGTCTCCAGAGGAAACGAGGAATACTTGAATGCGTCTATGTTTCTTTAAATCGAGATATTCAGCTCGGAGACAAAACGGGCCGTAAAGAAAAAAAATAATACTGCCACAGATGAATTGATACCTCCTTACAGTTACCTATTAGGGAAATGCAGCAGTTGCCATGCTTGTATTCACAAATATGACCAAAATAAATGCAGTAAGAGAAAGAAATACTCTCTTTCAGTTCTGCCAGAAGATCCTGGCAGTGATTCTTGCTTGTAAGTGCAAAAAAAAAAAAAAAAAACATGCGCACGCTGGAATCTCGTGTGCTCTGCTGTATGCCATGGTCTCAGCCGCCGCCTAATCCTCACTCAATGTGCCCTTTCACGGTAGCCAGGCACGCGCGGCAACACTCCTTGGTTTTGCTGGGGAGCATAGCAATTGCGATGGCTGAAGAGAAACGAGATGCGTGCCCGACATCTCGGAGGCCATAACCAGACATACGGCGAAACCTGTGTGGTGACATGCCATGATATTTCGCAGCGACACCGACAGCCGCATACGCAATTATCTGCCCTATGCGGGGACGCCGCCCCACCCCGCGGATGTGCACAAAGCTCTCCTATGCGGGGACGCCGCCCCACCTCGCGGATGTGCACAAAGCTCTCCCATAGAGTTACGGCAGAGCTGCATGACCAAAATTTGTCGCGACAAGTTCCAGTCTGACGCATTTTCTGCGTACTCAATGAGCTTAGTTTTGGTATTGCCTGTGCCCTGATGCAGCCCTGATGCGAGTTCTTATGGGTTGCGAGTTCTCCCTGTTCCCAAAGTTCAAGAGAACCCTGGAAGGTCACCATTTCAACGGTGTTCACATCATCCAATAGGCTGTCACAGAGCCTCTGAAAGAGTTCACGGTGGCCAACTTTGAGGAAACCTTTGCAGCTTGAGAACGATGGCATTGTAAGGCATGTTTCGATGCCCAATGAGATTAAAGAGTCTTAGTAATATGAACCAATCAGATCAATATATATATATGTGTGTCATTCCAACAATGTCTTGTTATGGTAATTCTTAATACATTCTTATTACATGCCACGAAACCTGTATCTTTGAGGAAATGCACTTTCATGGCAAGTGCGTTTAAACTATGCCAGTACAGTGTTAGCAAGTATGTGAAAAAGGTAACTTATTTTACAATAAATTCTTCCGAGAACACAGTTTTTCATTTCTAAACCGTTAAGTCATAGTAACAGAGTCATGGCTGCATGTCCTCTTACTCTGTTTTATATGCATGAAAGTGGGGCAGAGGTTTTCATACAGCTGGGCTTTCTTTATTTGTATATTGTAAAATGCATAGTTCTTTATTTTTTTATATACACGAGTTTGATACATCAAAATGCTACATAAGTGCAGAAAATGATGAGAACCTATGCAGTCTACGCTTATTATAATAGACATAAGATAATCCAGTGAAAAAGTTTTTATGATGTGAAGTTCACAGTACCTGAAACCATGGTCGCAGGTGATGGTGAAAAGGGGCAGAATTTCTAGCAGCAGAGTTTAATTCTTACAAACTGGAGGTCGCTGCAGAATTCGCAAAAGATGTTCAAATCGGTGCAATGCATTCCAACTACCGCCGAAATGCTGCTAAAAGTGTTTGCGGAAAACATGCATCTACGTCATTGACCCTGAAAGGGCTTTGCATTGAATTATCAAATTTCCAACAGCAATATTAGCGTGTACGTAATTCATTGCAATTTTCTAAGTTGGTTGGCCTTGGTTGTGAATCCGAGTACGAAGTATCAGTGTGGCTGGGAGTCATCGCAGGCCATACAGCGCAGCAAGGTCATTGATATGTGTTATTTTCACTTGCAGGCACAGGGTTCCAGATACCCCAAGCAGCAGTGAACGCGCTTCAAATGAACCCCGCAATCCTGCCAGGACAGCCTCAAGCAGCTGCTGTGGCAGCCGCAGCTGCACCAACAATAGCCACGCAGTGTTTCCTCCTGTCCAACATGTTCGATCCTTTGACTGAAACAAATCCTTCTTGGGACGAGGAGATTAGACGAGATGTAATAGAGGAGTGCCGCAAGCATGGTGGAGCTCTACATGTCTACGTAGATCGGGCATCACCTGAGGGACACGTGTACGTCAAGTGCCCAACCATTGCCTCAGCAGTAGCCTCTGTCAATGCACTGCATGGGCGTTGGTTTGCTGGTGAGTTCGTTTTCCCATTCTTGCTCAGTTGTTTATGTGTATTTGAGAGAATAACTTCATAGCACATTACAAGTAAAATGTGGCATTTGGCATTGTAGAGGCATAAACCTTCCTTCAGTGTGGCAGGAACTGTTCTTTAAGGGGGCCATGACATCCAATTTTTTATATGTGGGTTAATCCTTGTGTATTAAAAAATAAGCTGGTAATATTTTAGTAATTTTTATTTTGGTCAAGCACTAATTTACAACAGCATTTTTATAAACGTGAGCTCTGATAGTCGGGCTACATTGACGCACTTGAGAGTCATGACATAACAGGCAGCTAGCTACCGAGTGGCTGCATTCCTGCGAAAGATGTTTTATGGTGAGCTGCTGGATGCTCATGTATGTCCATCTGGTATTCCATCTGGGTGGTTATATGAAAAGTGTATGGAAAAACTAAAAGCATCTGTTGAATTTTTTCGTGCAGAATAGGAGGTGTTTTAAAAATGTGCTATAATTTTATTATTGCTTTTTTCTTTAATGCAATGCAAACCAGTCAGCAATGTGACAAATAAATGCAAAAATTTATTTAGGTGTGTGGTTTTATGTATCTGGCATATTCACAGATTTTTATATGTGTGTGAGTGATGTATTACTGTTCGAAACCATAAGAAAGGCAAGGAGAAAAAGATGGAAGCTTGCTATGAAAAATGTGAAAGCCGGGGTGGGTGCTGGAGCTAACGTTTCGACAAGTGGCCTTGTATTTTTCAAGGAGGAGAGGGTACGAAGCATGCACACACAAGCTCCAAGGAAATAAGTTGCACTTTTGAGAAAAAATGAAGTTCGCTCATCAAAACATCGGCTCTAGCGCCCACCCCGTATTTTTTTAATTTACTGTTCGAAACCATGGATTTCTTGCTTCGAATTTAGAATTTTCCCATTTCAGAATAGCAAAAGCCATTGTCATGGTTGCAGTAAAGTTCTCTCGAAGAGTAAAGTTCTCTTGAACGCGTTAGAACAATCTGTTCATGAGGTATTTATTGGAAATTTCTGTTTTCAGTGAACAGTAACGTGGTCCACGATCTTGTTTTACAAATGCAGTGAAGCGTTAACAATACACAAAATTGATGTTTTGACTTCTGTGCTAGAAATGCTCTGAATCCACATTCTGCCTGCATGAAAGGTCAAATTGCAGGTGTATCACTGACCATATTTTAAGGAAATAAGCGTAAACTTAAGGGCTTGTTTTTGTTTTTTTGTTTTTTGTTAGAGACAATATTAATGAGAACTAACAAACAGTGATACCAAGGAAACTCACTTGTGGCAGGGACCGAACCATATATACATACCTGCCAAGTCTGCCGGATTATCTGCGAGACTCCTTGATTTCGACCGTTTGTTCTGTTCATACAGTTGTCGTGAAAATCTCCCAGAAATCGAAATTTCTGTGCATGGTCTGGCCACATTGACTAAAATGCAGGTCAATTCGCTCCAGGCTTTTTGCGAACCCTCCGCATTTTATTATAAACTAATGTAGGAGGCGTTCATCTAAACGTACAGTAGAATCTCAATGATGCGAAACCGCAGCATATACAAATTCGTGGAATTTCTTAGCTAAATTCCACTGGGTTCATTGAGCCAAAATTCGAATATTCCGAACACTTTTATCAAGGGGGGATGTGGCAATGGGTATAGTAAATTTAGTCAAAATGTTCGGTTTTTCAATTAGTTTTTTTCTGTAATCCTGAGACCATGTTTTACATAATAGTGTGATTTTAGACCAAAATAAGTAGTAGAAGTTGAGAAACAAGCATTTTACTGGTGGGTTGTCATCAAAAGCTATGTGAAAATTGGGCATAGAAAAATGCAAATTTGTAGCTTTCCCTTGGCGCAGTACCACCATATTGGCATTCATTATAAAGAGGACAGAGTGGAGCTCAAGATAGAATCAATACGGTATTTCTCCAAGGGAGAATAAAGCCAGCTTCCTTCCGACTTCCGTTATATCAGCTTCTAGCTCCAATTTCTTTGAGCTCCGTTTTCTCAGCTTTCATTTTTATAGCACTTGTTGTCGATCATCCCTGTGCCATTTCACAGCAAATTAAGCTACAACCATTCCGTTTTCTGCACTTAGATTGTTAGACATTGGTGAGTGCCAAAAGCTGTCCATATTTGTGTGCACATCATACAGGCTTTTGTAATTGGCTTTTTGTAAAAGTTGTTGGTAAGACAATATGTCCAGGACACAAAAAATACACACAAAAAAAATTTTTGTGTGTTTATTTAAATATTAAAAATAAACCAGTTGCATTACGGCACAAAGTGGACCTTTGTGAATAACCTTATGGAAAAATTTTGATGAACTTGTGTCTAATTAGCTAATTAATTTGGGGATGACAAATAGAGCCTATCAGGTGTTGTAACTCAAAAGTTATATTAGATAGCTCAAAACTGATTTCAGTTATGATATCAGCACAACGTCACATCTGCATGCCGAATTTCAATGTTTTGGCTTCATAAATAACACAGATTATTTTCATTGCCACGTCCCCCCTTGATCACAACGGCACTGTCTTCTACATTGCGTGTAATTGTCGTTGCTAAACCTCTATGGACGAAATCGCAGTCGTTCTTGACACGATCATGTATCGCGACAAAGTTACTGATAGAAATCCGAAACTGTGTGCGTGTCGAACGCTCAACCAGTCAAAGAAACGCTGCTTTCCGTAAACTCTGTGTACAAAACTGTGGCAGGTCCGATCATAGATGTCATAAAACGATTTATTTTAAAGGAACTACGCAGCGAGCACACGCATGTTAAAAACGGAACTACAGTGGACTCCCAGGCTAGTCTCACAACCATGGCATCACTTTGAAACAAGCCAATCCAGCAGCCGTTTTCACTTGTGGCTGTGGGAGTAGAGTCGGCGAGTCAGTTGTGTGTTAGGTCTATTTGTGCGGCTAAGTGCGGTGGATCACGGCGTTATTTCAGCCAGGTGGAAAGGAAGCGGCCGCGACATACACTCTCACTTGAAAAAAAGCTGCAAATTCTTCAGGAGCTCGATCAAGGTGGCCTGCCCAAGACGGAAATGGCGAGAAAATACGACATCCCGAAATCGACGCTGTCGCAGGTCTGCGAAGACAGAGAAAAGATTGAAGGAAGTGTAAAGAACGGGACTTTTACATCTAAACGGATACGGATGCGGACGACGCCTTATGAACAACTTGAAAATGTTAATTTTTTGTAGTTCAAGTGTGCACAGAGTTCCAGTTTGCCCATAAGCGAACCAACGCTCGAGCAGAAAGCTCGAGAGATCGCCATGTAAATGGGTGTTGAGAACTTCGTCCTAAGTGACAGATGGCTCAGCCGCTTCAAAACACCCCATGGCTTAGTCTTCTAAGCAATCTCGGGTGAGAGCGCTGCAGTCAACAGGGACATTTGGATCGACTGGCAACAGGGGCCGCGCAAGGAAATTTTGATGAGCTTTGAGCCTTGAGATGTCTTCAACGTCGACGAAATGGGTCTTTTTTATAAGGCGCTTCTATCAAAGACTCTCACCTTCAAAGGCGAAGCCTGTAGTGGAGGAAAACGCAGTAAAGATTGCATCACTGTGCTGGTGGGTGCAAATATCGCAGGAGATAAGAAATTGAAGCTGTTGGTAATAGGAAAATCAAGGCAACCACGTTGTTTCAAAGGCGTTTGACACTTCCCATTGCGTACCATGCGAACGGAAGAGGGTGGATGACCATAACCATTATCGAAAACTGGCTACGGGAGGAAGACGCAAGATTTACGAGGCAAGGCAGGAAGGTTGTTTTCATCGTGGATAATTGCCCAGCCCACGGTCAGGTTGATAAACTCCAAGCCATCACTATAGAGTTCTTGCCAGCCAATGCAACGGCAGTGATCCAGCTGATGGATCAAGGGGTTATTCAGAACATTAAAATTCATTACCGCTGACAATTGTTTCATGGAATGCTGCTTTGTGCAGACAGTGGGAAATGCTACAGCATAGATTTATTGGCAGCCATCCACATTTTGGCTCGTGCCTGGGAGAAAGTGAAGGCAACAACAATACACAGATGCTTTCATCATGCTGGTTTTCAAGTGCAAGAAGCGGTTACCTGATGAAGAAGAAAGACCTGCTGATGCCGACATTGAGGCAGTATTCAGTGAGGTCGTGCCCTCTGCCCCTTTCACGCTGCAGGACTACGAATCAATTGATGAAAACATTTGTACCTGTTGTGAGGAGACTGTCGAGGAAATGATTGCCGAAGTGCAAGATGAGGATCAACCTTCCAGCGATGAATGTGATGACAATATTGCCAGTGGAGTGGTGCCACCAGACCGATCAGCTAAAAAGGCTGTTGAACTTTTGCAGTGCTATTTTGAGCATGAGGCTTGTCCAGAATTTCTGGCTAGTTTGTCAGGCATGGGTGCATACCTTGTGAAAAAACAACTCAAGGTTGTCAAACAAACCACCCTTCACTCCTTTTTTTCTCCTACTGGTCTTCATGAGTGAGGGGAGGTTCGTGCAATTTTGAACGAAGGTTTTTATTCACTAAATAGGTGTTCTTTGCTTAAATGAAACTTCTGATAAATGGAACAGTTTTATGGATCCCCTTCGACTTTCGTTTAAGAGGAGTGTACTGTATCGTTCGCCGCAACCGCCGCATATAAAATCGCGGCGACGCGATATAGGGTTCTACGAGGTACGAGCGCACGCGGATAACGCAGCGGCAGTAAAGACGTGAAAAGGCTGGAAGGGTTTTAGCATTTCTGTTCAAGGAATCTACAAGTTTTCCCGCTCAGTTTAATTGAAGTGCCAGTGATAATAATCCTGGCACCAGTCAATTTAATCTGAATGCCTTTAATCCAACGGCCAATGATCCCAGTGCCATTGGAATTAATCCATGTGCCATTTGATTTAATCCTTGCACCAGCCATTTTAATCCAAATGTTACTAATTTTAATGCCTGGCCCTCGGATTAAAAGCATTGGCGTTCAGACTGAATTGGCTGGTACTTGGATTAAACTGAGCGGGAAAACCTGTAGTAACGAGCAAAGCTTTGACTCATGCTTTCGTAGCAGCCAGCTGCGGCGTCTTGTCCTTCACGTGTGTCCCAGGAAGACATACGCGAGTTGTTGGGATGGAAATGATTTTTTTAGTTGTTTTCATGACGCAAAATTTTGGGAGTACAGTCCACTTCCGTTAATATGAAGTTCACGGGCACCGCAAGAAACTTCGAATTAAACGAACTTGTAATTCAGCAAAATGCATGAAAAACCGCACTTTTACTGCTTCAAACCTGACAGTTCTTAAAGAAAATGTTTATCATCTTCTCCTGCCGAACCTGGCTACGGCTAGGAAGTTTTTCAAGCACTACACATGTTGAAGTGCTTATTGTTTTCTTCAACAAAACATAAAAACCGTAGCGCAAGAACAAGACCCACAGCAGAATCGTTGGTAGTTCTTAGTGGCGATTCATTTCTACGTCGTCATCCACTAGCCTAACCATCTGCACAATTTTTTTGTTTGGCAGGGGACCGCATGTGTCGACGTCGCTGTTTGTGTTAATGAATTTTTCAAAACGGACATCACTAAAAGGGGCCCCAAACCTACCCTCGTCGTGTTCACCTGTTTGCACTTGGTGAAATTCAAGAGCGAGTTAGGCTTACGTGCTTGGTGGTGCCTCCCTGGTCAACTTTTTTCAAGGCTTTCAACTTGCGTCACCAGGTTAAGCGTTCCGTAGGGGCTGCAAGTTGCCATTATCCAACGTCGCCACCAGAACACTCAAAATCAGCTGTGGAAGCACATGCCGAATCAACCAACAGTCTGTTGGCGGGCTAGTTGGTTTATCACACTATGTTTGAACAGTGTAACTTGATGCAAACAGAGCGGAACACACTAGCACATGCACAGCGCTGTGTGCGCGTTTGAGCGTTCTTTTCCGCCAGCGTTCAGTCGCGCTGTTCTAACTTCAACGAGACTTCAAATCAGCGCGCAGCTGAAGCACTCAACAAATCACTAGTTAGCTGATGCAATCAATGCGATGATGCCCTAGCGTTGACTAAACAAGATGGCCCCTTCATAAACCAAAGTGCTACGGGGGGCAGTGGGGATGACAAACACTGCACGGTCCGACAGCTCTTGGCAGTCTTGGTACATGAAAAATTCTCAATTTTATTGAAAAATTTCGGTCGCTTCGGGGCTCTCAAGTGAGGAACTTCTAATTAACGAACATTACGGGCTTTTAGATTTGAATTATTGAGCATTTTTTTCTATAGGCGTGCATGTGAAATTAATGGGACCACTTGTTGACTTCTAAATAACCGGAAATTCCTATTAAGCGGCTTCAAATTATCGGGAGTCACCTGTCTTTGCGCTCCCCCTTTAAGACTCTCGCCTTAGTGGGAAACCCTACCCTCTTGTGTGCGGCCACTCCAAGCCATTGCGACGCCGATGTTTGCACTTGTGGTTGGGACCCCTACTATCGCGTTTCCTGGATTCAGAATTCTTGAACTGAATCCGGGAGCAAGTATGCCTATGGAGCTGTAGGTAGAGCATTGGGCAGGTTATTCGGAAGTCACAAGTTCTGTCCCTACCGGTGGGAAGTCATCCTTTCATCTACTTTTTTTTCTTCACATTTACAGTACAAGTACTTCTTGTACATCTCCTATACTTTTCTTGGCATCATTGTCTCTTAGCTCTCATTGACAGTAGACTAGAAGTTTGTAAAATTTGTTTCAACTTGTTTGCTTATTTAACACAAACATAATTGTTATTCGTCCTCTTCCTTCGTTTCAGGCCGAATCATTACAGCAGCATATGTCCCAGTCGTGAGCTACCACACTCTTTTCCCGGACTCTGCAACGACAACTGCCCTGTTGTGAATGAAAGAGATTGACTGTTGTGTATGGACATCATTGCCTGCATCATCCCACCTAATTTCTTTATTCATAAGTTAGAAATTATCATATAGCATAAGCTGCAATTTTTTCTTCACCCTCTTGGCTTATGTTGCCCATCCTAAATGTACATAGTAAAGCACACAATGCTTTCAAGTCCCCACAAGAATAAATCACGGGCGCGCGTGTGTGTGTGTGTATATATATATATATATATATATATATATATATATATATATATATATATATATATATATATATATATATATACACACACACACACACACACACACATATATTTAGGATTAATTATTGCTAAAGCTTACAGGGTAAGATTTTGCAATACGTTCTTACAGTGGCTACCTTTTGATAATGACAATGCTGAAATATTGGTGTGTGTTAAGTCAATCATGCGTAAAAATTATGGCCACCTGATAGAATAGTTAGGTCATAGTAAGTATACACTCAGTCATTGCATACTTTCATGAATACATCACTCGCCTGTTGTTTTCCTGCTTGGAGCATAAAACCTACATTTGAAAATAAAAAGTGAATTTCACATGCAACAAATTATAGCATTGCTACCATACACTCGTTAATTAAAATTTAAGCTGCCCTTTCCTGCTGCTTTTTGAGGTCCCTGCACTCTGTTAGATATGTGCAGTGTAAGCAAGTACTCAATGGCTGACTATCACTTCACGTGGGCAGAAAGCTGACAAACTCTACTTTCAAACTGTTTGTTGGCTTCAACCAAAAAGGTAAATTTGTGTACTTGCTTGCTTTTAAGAGGGAATGCCTTATGGTGAACGCATAGATGATGATAGTACTGTGAGAGCTACAGCTGGTTCGTTACTGGTGGACACTTGATATGTATGAGTCAGTTCCTTGCATTTAATTATTGAAGAAGTATGTGATGTCACTGATTTAACTACTTGTGTGGTGCTATTGACGTTTCATCGAATACAAAGTGCAAAAGCGAATAATAAATCTTAAAGAAATATTCTGCCGCAAAGCATCTTGCATAGTCGTGTTTGCCGCTCACGTGAGCATTTCTGGTGGATATCAAAGCATGGAAGAATTAAGGATGTTCATGGCACTGCGAGGCCATGTGGTCACTAGTGTAGCCAGGACGCACCCTCCCCCCCCCCCCCCCCCCCGCCCCAAAAAAAAGTAAGGGAACAAAATTCTGCCTACACCTTTGTCTGCAGTGTCCCTTTCAATGGGAGGACCAGTCTAGCATAGCCTTATCCTTATTCTTTTTAAAAGGAGGAGAGTGCGGAAGTGCAGTTAAGGTTTCACAGCTTGGAAGGGATTGAACGACTGAAGGCTTTCCTGCAGTCGAAGGTATAATTGTTTTAAAACTTGTAGTAAACTTGTAGGATAGAAAGATGCCTTGCCATCATTGAAACGGCACTGAACATAATTGCAAGGTGTATCTCATGTCTTATTGTACATGATACTCAGTATGTTATATAAAAAATACCTGTATAAGATGCCCAAAGCATCTGCTCTTGTATGGAAGTTCACCAAAAAGTATGGCAGATACATATGAAAAGCAGAGCGCAGTATAGTGTCCGGTTCGTTCTTTGGTTTTCTTGGTTTTATCGCTGATAATGGCATTCTATTAGTGTTTCCGTGTCAACGGCGATTATGAACAAATACTAGCACAACAAAAACAAGGATGAGAATACTATCGGATGCAGAAGTATCGTACCTCACGAATAACTTACGTTACGTCCATGTCTCATCAGTCACATAAGCTGTTAATGTTTCTTTTGTCACATTGTGCACGTGGATGGTTGTTTTTTATTTCTTTTTTTTTTAGTTTTTCCAGATGCTATTTATTCCTAAAATTTTAGTTCAAGTGTTGGTGCTGTAGTCTGTCTTTCCTCTTCTCGTCCTCGTTTTGTCTGCTAGTATTTGTTCAAGATAGAAGCACAACTCACCCACTTGAACGTGCTCATGTCAACGGCGAGTTTTCATGTCACATCTATCAATTAATGAATCAATCAATCAACCAGGATTTATTTTCAGCTTCAAAGACACTCAATGGAGCTTGGTGGGTGCAGACAAAAAAAAAATTGGCAACATATCCACGGAGTGAATGATGGAGAGTGGGGCGAAGTATTCGTCCGTTCATTCGTTCTTGCTTCCGTCCGTCCATGCGTCCGTCTGTGTGACCGTCCATGTGTCCATCCGCCCGTCCGTGCGTCTGCTCTGGGTTCTTCCATGCATCCACCCCTGCGTCCGTTCATGCGTCCATCCATGCATCTGTCTGTTTGTCCGTTCGTCCATATATTGAACGCTCCAAGTACCACCATCTCAGATCTTTTCATCATATATTCCCCATATAGAAGCACCGCCATCCAGCGGAGATTTTAAGGACTAAACGAGAGGTGGCACACGCACACTTTCTTACGGCTTGCGCTTCGGGTCTATTTCCCACTTTTAACCACCTCGAGTTCATGGTATATGTGTTTAGAAAAAGTTTATTCTACTTTCGGCATCCTTATCCATACGAGCACACACCGAAGGCAACGAGCATCGTCAACTGCAAACCTGTATCTCGATATAGTTTTGATTATAAAACCATTGCTTTAGAAAACACCTGGCTGCTTTCGTTAAGCAGCTGGCGTCTTTTCGTTTTGCTTTTAGAAAACATCTGGCGTCCTTCGTTGGTTTTTTTCATCAATCAACGGCATTTTGAACATTAATCACAGAGGTAAACAATGGCTGCTACTGGGAATGGGAGACAGCAGAAGTCTGCTTTTAGCTAACACTTACACTTCTACTTCTACTAACGTTTCCTACTGGAACATGCCAATGGCTGCTAATGGGGAATGAGAGACAGAAGAATTTGGCTTTCAGTTAATGCAAACGCTGCGATTTTTTCATTGTTCAACAACTCTCAGGAGAAATCTCCCACCGGCACCCCCTTGGTGGTCAAAGCGTAAGACATGTTACGTAATACGAGGGACGAACGGGTGCAGCTTTAAGGAGCTTCGCCCCTAAAAGCCATAGATCAGGCCTGACAGGGAACGTAACGCCGGGGTTGGCAGACGTGGCATGCAGAGTAAACAAAAAGGTGTAGTGGGCACATGGCAGTTCTGTTTATTGAAACAACATAAATAAGCTAGTCAAACTGAAGAATGTACACAATAAAAAGAAAAGGCACTGGTACAGCAGATTAAGAGGCACTCAGTCAAAAAGAAAGAAAAAAGGTGTTGGGGGAGATTCACAGATATTTTTATCATCGTACAGATGCTAATTATGTACATAAAAGTGTTATGTTTATTATAGAGTGTGAAGCTTTGTACATTTTGGCCACAAGAAAGTGCAGCCATGTATCAACTGAAGAATTCTTGGATGTGTTTGAGTAGCAATGCGTGTATAATATTTTATTCTATACAGTAGACTCTCAGTAAATGGAAATCTGTTAAACGGAACTTTTGACAAGGTTAGTTTCATTCTTGTATTGTGGATCTCTGGTCATCTCTCGCTAAATGGAACTCCTTTTTATGGTCCCTTCTAGTGAGAGTCTACAGTATGGCACATTTTTCATGATTTTTCTTTTTATTTTAAAGGGTGGAGGAGGGTCCTAAAAACTTTTATTTATTTTCTATTGTCATCAAAATTACCATGCAGGTATACCATTCAATGGATATTTAAAATCTGCAAACAGATTTATCTCATAAAAAAGTAATGACAAATTTTCGCATTATAATTAGGTAATTTCTTATGGGTCATTACAGTAGCCCCGCCGCGGTGGTCTAGTGGCTAAGGTACTCGGCTGCTGACCCGCAGGTCGCGGGTTCAATTCCCGGCTGCGGCGGCTGCATTTCCGATGGAGGCGGAAATGTTGTAGGCCCGTGTACTCAGATTTGGGTGCACGTTAAAGAACTCCAGGTGGTCAAAATTTCCGGAGCCCTCCACTACGGCGTCTCTCATAATCAAATGGTGGTTTTGGGACGTTAAACCCCACATATCAATCAATGGGTCATTACAGTAAGTTGCAATTTAAAAAGTTTGTTTTCAAAACTGCGTGTTTACTCCAAAAGGTTCATTCCACAGGCTGAAGCAAACTAGATGTTAGAACGGCTATTTTTTTTTATCAGAAATAATTTTTAAACTTCGAAGGTAAAAATGAGTTTCTAGTAATTAGCTGGTATTTGTCATGTTTAACTACGATTCTATTAAGGTTGAAAGAAAAGAAAAATCTTTAGCTTGTAGTTCAAGTGCTGCTAAAAAGAATAGTACCAAGTTTGTTTAGATATCTTCACGGAAACTTGCTCAGTAGTTCTGTAAGGCACATTCACTTCACAAAAATAACAATGCCAAGAAAATTACGTTTTCAGTTTTAAAAACATTTGTGATTTCATATATTAAGCTTTTAACAATAAAAGTGGTATTTTGCCATATAAAATTTTTCCAAAACTAACTTTTGATTATTAATACCTCAAATTGCAAATTTTGAAAATCTGCACTAATTACAATTTTGTGCTATTTTGAAACTCTCGTCCCCCCCTAAACAAAGCATATTTCAGCAGAAACGTTTGACTTTGAGGAAGTCATTCTTTCATACGGTGCTTAAAAATCCACTGGTATATACAGCCGGAACCACCTTGAGAGCTGCCTCACAAGAGTGAGGAGATCAAGGAACAATAGGCTCAGTTGGGCCCCAGTCATGGTGATGTGTGCTTCCCGCAAGCTTGTCGGTGATGCCGACAATAGACACTTTTTGAAAAAGGGCGCCCCTATCACCGCGCACACAAACTAGTCTGCCGCCATTGTGACGGCACCGCAGCAGACGCTGATGCGCGTTCCTTGCAGCGCACACAGACACCCCTTGCGTTCCTGCAGGACGGAGACCGCGTCGGGAGGACACGCCGATGAGAGTCTCTTGCAGGCCGTATCCATGCATTGCCAGTCATAACAAGCCAAACTGCTCGTCCAACCCGTTGAAGGGTACAAAATATTGCTCATTGTGCAGCAGAAGCAGCTCAGAAGACTTATCGGAGAGTACTAAAAGCTGATTCAAGCTAGAAAGCGGTGCGATTGCAGCGGATGATACGGAGAACTAGCCGCCAACACAAACATCACAGCACTCACGCATGTGGCAGCTCGCTTTTCATGCCCTTATGATGGCGCTCTCCCACGCTCCTTTGTGAAGCGAAAGTGATGAAAAGCTCACCTTCAGGTGGCGTATTTATGAAAAAGGTCTATAGGGGTAGGGCATTTAGCAATGGTTTGTGAGGCCATAAGGTGCTGACAAGTTGGATCAGCAGAGAGCTGCGCTAGTTGGTAAGTACTATTCGTTCTAAAAGACCGGGCATGCGAACGCTGACGCAAGAAAGCAATCGCGACACCACGGACACCCACTTGACTCTGTGTTTGCATGCTCAGTCTTTTAGAATGAGCAGTAATGCTTACTTTAACACCAAATTAAAATATATTGAGGAAATATTTGGCTCTAATAAATGGTCAGAAGTGCCCATGTATGCAGGATAATTAACCCAGTCTCCACCATTTTCAGGGACTTTACTGTTCATTAGCGCACAACAAAAGTAAAATACAAGGTGAAAAAAAATGTCAAAACATGCGCGAGAAAAAAAAAAACTGATGACCGGCATTACCGCGGCACGCACCTCGCGAAGTCTCTATCTGCCTTGCATAATATTTTGCTCGGCTGTTTCCACAAATTTTAATCAAAGAGACTCAACATCAGCACTGTTTAAAACACTGGGGGGGGGGGGGGCGCTGCAATATATTAATATATCTCTTGTAAACTTGCCTAGCTCTACACGACTCGTTTTCGATGGGAGCTGCTGCGCTTCGCTCGTCTACTCTTTGAATTGCGGCTCGAGAGAGAGAGACTTTGGGCTTTCACTTGTTCTTGGGCCAGGCAATTTGTTGTGAAAGCGAGATAATGGGCCCTCGTAGGTCGTGGTGGGCAGCCGGTGTACGCGGGTTTACGTCGCACATCTTGATTTTCTGGTCTTGTATCGAGTGAACAAGTGAGCTCGTTAAAGTACAACAAAAGACCACAATGCTTCCTTTTCAACATCGTACACAGCAACAGATGACAAGCCCCCAACAAACCGCCCTGCAGCACGCGAACTGCCTGGTGCGAGAGGGCGACAACGGCGGAAGTGACATCACATGAACACTATGTAATACCATGTTCGATTAATGGATTAAAAAACTTGCTATGAAACTGCTGAAGAAAATAAAAATTGTTTTCGTTTTCCAGCTTTAAGTAGGAACCTTTCAATGATTCTACAATAAATTATGTAAAATGCGCTTTTACTGTGTGTGTTTATGTCTGTTCCGAATTCTCCACATGCCACACAAGCGAGTACCTTACAATAAAAAAAAAACGCAACATGTCGTGTGCCATGTCTTGGGCGTGTACACAGCAAATAAACAAAAATATTGACAGAACTTGCATCAGCCAGGCGAGAAAGAACGGGAAAGCAAGCGCTCTTGCCCGTGTTTCGCGCTTTCCGCCATCAGCTTGGTTCTAGCATAAGATACATTACACAAGATATAGTCATCTAGTGTCGTATGTTTTTATGTTGAAAGATACGTCGGCTACGTTCCAAGCGAGTACTTGACAGCTGGCAATAAAGGTGGTGAAAGCCGATTTATGAGAAAAGCTTTTGCCAGGAGCTAATATTAAAAGATTGGGTGCCTAATGTTCCCCGATGCTTGCTACTAGTGGTGTAGCACATTATGCGCAAGCCTGGAGTTCATGCACTAAATAGCACAAAATGCCACTAGAATACTTCCAGGGATACATATCATCATCCGTTCTTTTCGTTAAGCATTACATGTGTTGCCACCGAGAAAAAGCAAGTGTCAGAAAATGAGGAACTATGGCAAGTGATTTCACCATTTGAGAGCTTAAACAATGAGATCAACGTGAAATAAACAAGAACAGCACCATATGCGGCGCGATTTCTGTGATCGTTGCCTATGTTTTGAACAGGCACTGTTTAAGTCTGTGAAGTCTAATGCAGAGTCTCTACTTGAGCCAAGGTGACAGGCATGAACATGCGGCCTGTGGTACGTCAGTTGCTTGCTCGTCTGCGTATTCGTGGACGGAATGATAGCCTAAATATCCGGCAGCTCAGCTTTGTTTGTTTCTTCTTCCTCGGGCGTCTTAATTCGGTAACGAGCAGAGTAGAGGCCGAATGGCTGTGTGGTGTCTATGGGCTCCCATTCAGCTTCGGGGTGTATGATGCTAGCATTGCACACAGCAGTGATCGCGAGGCAGCGTTATAACGGATAGACTCATTTGTTGACTGTTTGGATGCAGCGCACTGTCGTTTGGTGATACCAATTGTCATGTTGCCAATTGTGACGGGTAGTCTTCAGCCGTCACTTATAATATATAACCAATTGTCATGTTGCCAATTGTGACGGGTAGTCTTCAGCCGTCACTCATAATATATAAAATACCCGGGTTGTAAATGACGCCTACTTATTAGAGTGTAGTACGAAGATTTATTAGGAAAACGATTATTCTGCCTGATTACTGCAAGCATGCTCCCCCGAACACCAGCGGAAGCTGCAATTTCACGGAGCTACGTACAGTGAATTAATTCGATAGTGAAAAAAAGCGAAAATAGATCGCCGGTGGCGTCCGGCGACTTCTCGCATCGGTGGCGTGAACATGAGTGATGCAAGAAATCATCATTACGAGAAAACATCATCATACAACGTCACATATCGTGAATGTTTGTGACGTATCGTAAGGTTACGTAACTTGACGGCATCATATAACATCTTCGCTTGGTTGAAATGGGCCCATCATGAGGGCAGTGCATAACCAGCTGAGGGACAGAAATATTTGTCTCTAATCCTTGAGGCAGTAAGAAAACCATGTTGAGCACAGAAATATCTCGGAGGGTCGTAGGAAGCATTTGATGCATTCAATCGGAAGAAAACGAGGATAGTTTTCGCCTTTCGTTGTCTCAAATTTCCACGGAAATCTCAGTGGAGTCTATCGAAAAAACTTAAATTTATTATCTCTAGATTCCGCTGCCGTCTTCCTTTATTCAATTTTTCTTTACAGAGAGCTCATCTGACACTCTCCCCTCTTTGTTCGTTCTGCGAAGAATCGGAAACTATTGAACATTATTTTGTCTCACGTCATAACTACGTAGTAATTAGGAAAATACTTCTAGCTATTTCGTTTGCGAAGCTGCGCTTAAGTTTAACCACGGAAATGGTCCCAACTTCGCCACAGAGATAATAAAAGGAAGAAGAGTCGGGAAGTAATTTTCGAAATGTCAATAAATATGAGATATACATCCCAAATTAATCGGGTTTGGCACACTCAGCTGTATGTTCGGCTCCCAAAATCAAGGTATAGTTATTATATTAGTGATTACTTTATTCACGAGTGTTGAAGATTGGGCGAGTTGGTTCGTCGTACTTGAACTGGTATAGCGCATTACGGGGAAGAAGAAACGGCCGAGCAGACCACACAAGAGGACAGAGCGCTAACTTCCAGTTCAAGTACGAATACTTTATTGTTTTTTCCCACTCTCTGAGTTTTTTTAAAGATGTTTTCCTTCTACATCTTTCTCTTTTCTTTTGCAAGCAATAGCGCAATTACCGTCTATAGGATTCTTTGCCAATTCCTTGAGTGGGTATGAGCCATGGATTCCAGGCTACAAAGAAACAAACAAGTCATCTTAGGTGAATCCATAAGAGAACCTTTTTTGTAACTAATAAGAAATGAAAAAAAAAGACAATTTGTTTTTTTTTTCCGTCAGATATGCAGAGTATTACACAGCAGTATTATATACTGAGGCATGCAAATAATGCGCTTTCAATAGCTTGAAAAATAAAATAAAATGCAAATGCTATCAAAATCGAATGCCTATATTGAACCGGTAGCACGGCCCGACAGTGCCCTGTGAAAACAGCGCATCGCTATGTTCGTCTTACTTTTAATCCTCCCTGCATCCGTGAAAGCCGTCAAGAAGCACGACTGCAAATTAACTCGCATGAAGACACGAATTCGCAAGCTTTCTAATACGTGCGGCCGTTCAGCGCCAGCATCCCGAAGTGTACTCGCGCTGCGCCACCATGTGGCAGCGGCAAGGGGAGCGCGCACTCGACGCCCTGAAGATAGCATTCGCCCGGGCACTGGAAAAAATAAAGGAGGCACTGGTTAAACACGTGTAATTCGCCCCAAAGACATTTATTTCACGTTTTTAGATGGATCCGAGCTTTTTTTTTTTTTAAACAGTGGTCGCGATTACACGTGACATCCCACAGATTATATTCGTTCAGGCGCTGCTAGAAGCATTGAAAGTTAAATGTAAACACATTGACTCAACGGGAACACTTGGTAATATTTTTCCTCTGTGATATTTCATTGTCATATTTAAATGATCAGTTGCAAGATTACATTGCTCACCTGGTAATTAACAGTATGATTACAATTAATTCATTTGCATCAAACGAAAAAGCTTGTGGGGGCATCTGAACGTGACTGGTCTTATCCTATTCGACTCAGATTACACACCTATATTAATTGCAGAATGATTTGCAATTTTTCTAGCTCCACAAAAACTTCTTTCGAGCGAATCAGAAGCAATTATAAGTACAGATGCTCTTTCAGTATGTTCTGCGCCCTCCTCAGCAAGAAATTTAATTAATGCCTAGTATGTCCTGAGATCTCTTCGGCAAGAAATTTACCACTCATTAGTATGTTTTGTCATTTAATACTGGCAAGCTTGCGAAAAATTCAGTTGCTATGGGTACCAGGGCATCGCGGAATATATCGGAATGAGATGGTAGACTTAGCCACATTGTCTCTAAGTGGACCCATTGCACCCACGGAGGAAGGAAAGGTACCTTTCCTTCCTTTGTGCATTGCACCATTTATACCCGAATAATGCTTACGCGACAGCAATATGATTTCAAAATACATGTTTGCATCATGAAATAGGCACGCTTTCATTGGCTCAATTCAATAACTTCGCACATCTAAGATTTTGCTGGAATAAGCAGTGATGCGTATCACAGCAATCAGAAGTTACTTGCACCAGACTACGCTGCAGAATTCTGAAGTTAAATTATTACTTAAGCTGGACTTAGCATGCCATCGATAAGTCAGTTTTGCTTTGAAATTGAGACAACAGTGCATTTCTTTTTGTTCTGTAACCGGTATTTAAATAATAAAAGAAAAAGATACCTCACTAGTTGTTCCCCTTAGGATTGCAAATTAATGTTGTGCTAATGTTATCATTTGGCCATGGAACTACATGAGGTTTTAGCCACAGGGATGTCTACTGTGCGGTGTTATTACATAAATGAAACAAAAAGATTACTATTCTAGTGTATATTTGCTCATTTACATTATTAATTACAAGCCATAGTTAAATCCATCCAACATCTCATCTCTTAGTCTGACTGTGGCTCTGACTGTTCACTCTATAAAATTTTCACTTATTAGCTATATTTTCTGTTGGACTAAAGTTACAGCGTATGTTTTTAGCTTCATACGTACGAAATCTAACATCCTGCCGCCCAGTTCCTGGCCCATCCCCCTTTGTGGATGAGCATGATCAGCAAGAGAACATCGTTGTCATCATCAACTGTGCTGCGTATTCCGTGCAGGTCTGGAATTTTATGGAATGTCTCAAGGGGAGTCCGTGCCTTACCAGTGGTGATGTCACGAGGTGCCGTAATGTCGGATGAGCACTCATGCTTACTTCAAAACTGAATGAAAATATCTTAAAGGCAACATTCGTTACTAATAATCCATCAGAAATGCACATGCATGCAGGACTATCAAACAAAACATGCATTAAAGTTTCCATATTAGTCGGGGGTCTTGTAATTATATTTCCGAAAATCGGCGGCTGACAAGCTGTGCAAAGCAGGGGTTCTCCAGTGGGTTCTGCGGTTCTGGGGGCCCCTCTTCGGAAGGTTCCGCGGGCCACTGATACATTTCCCCAGGTTCCGCACTCGCCCACTCGATCAACTCACTTAGATGGCGATCCCGAGGTGTGATCGATCTAGGGAACCTCCATTATTCATGCGTCAATAAGCACCTCTCAGTGCATAACAGAAACGTGCGAGCTGCACAATAAATCCCACTAGCAGTTTGTAGCCAGCCAGACTTCAAGAATAGGACACGCAGTGGCTTAAATTTCGGGTGCTTTGTATAACCACCATGCGCATTTCGGCTATTTGAAGACAGGCGCCGCTCTGCCGAGGATCTGCGCCACTGCTATGCGCGTTTGTCCGCCACCACCACCATTGGCCCCGCATGTGCTGAGCTGCGCTTAACCCTCTACACACGACTGTGCATCGTTCAACATGGGCAAGAAGGCCAAACATAAAGCTTACTCTGAAAGTTTTTTTGCAGTACGGATTTTGAATTTGAAGTTATTGAAAATAAATATGAAAAAAGCTCGACGCGGGGGGGGGGGGGGGTGATTCTTTGGCACTCAATGTAGCTTAGCAGGGCTCCCTGGCACCAACATACTTGAGAATAAGTGGTGCATTGTAATGAAATCCGACCAACTTCACCAGGGAAACTAAAGCAATGTTATCAGCCTTTCATCTACTCCACTTCATGAGAAGCTATGAAATTAATGTATGGTGTACGCAGGTAGACTAATCCTGAACAAACTGCAATCAGCATGCTGAAGGCCATGTCTTTAGAGTTATGTCTCTCACTGTAGTTGCCAACTCCTAAGAAACTGAGAATGATGCCATGGTAACAGGTGCAGTTATGTCGCATTCTCTGCAAGCCAATTCGCACATTGCACACACCTCTTGAAATGGCCTGAAAACTGAAAATTTGCTAGCCTTGGCCACAAGGGCAACATATCCAGAATTTCAATATCGTAGAGATATTACAACTCATCCTGCACGACAGATGTGGAGGTTTACCTGTGCAGTAATAAGAATGGCAAAGATTGTTTAGCAGTATAAAATATGCCAATTTGTAGCTGCTGCTCATAGTTTACGAGCATGTTGCCAGGAAATGCAGGATAAATGCCGTTTATTGCTCTTAATTACAGTAAGACTATGACTGCAGCTAGTTAAGTCATGTCAAAGTTTTTGACATGCGCTGTTCTAATAGAGTAACGACGAGGGATACGCAGATACTAGCACAAGTACACAAGACAATGTTCAACTTTCAACTGTCTTATTTTGTGTGTCCGCATATATATTGAGTACGAGGCACCTGGCAGAGCGCTCAAGACATAGCACCCTCACCTACACATCTACTCTTCGTGTTTTCATCAAGAAATTTTCTGCACCAGATAAATGCATGGATGGCATGCTGATGCAATTTTCTTCACCCAGAGAAGCCATGATAGCTGCTTCACAAACCAAAATCTCTCTGTTGTTGTTTAAATGTTCTGAAATTTTCGCTTTAGCAAGTTCAGGTGTGCATGAGCATCGATTACAATTATGAAAACACTATAGAAATAAACCAACTTAAAATAAGTGCCTTATTTACAGAACTTGAAAATGTGGTCTTCAGTTTGTAGCGGAGATGTTATGTTTGCACAAAAGGCTGCTGGTATAGTTGAATGCCATTGCAAAGCACGAATTACTTGACTGCAAAAAAGGACATGGATACATATATTTTCTAATTTTATGATTGTACACCACCTCAACCTCAACAATAATTGAGTTGTTTATTCATGATTTCAGTAAATTGCGGGTATTTAAAGTTCCTTGCTTAACCAAATAAATTCAAGGTACACCGTACATGCAGATTTGGTAACTCACCTTTCAAATGACTCGCTGCATGGCAGGGGGTGACTACCGGTTATGCTGGCAGACAATTGTGGTTGTGTGAAATGATGTTGCCTTGGCCACAAAGCTAGTACTTAAGATCATTGTGAGAAAGTGGCCGTTTCTACTTAATGCATTTGCAAGATGACTTTTTCGCTTAATGTAGCCCTAAAACTTGCACGTGGGTTGCAATCAGGTTCAAAAGCAAAATCTGCATCGCCCCCTGCTCCCTCTGCAATTTTACCATTGTGAAATTGCCTACATGTTACAATTTTGGGTGTGCATGAGAATTGTGCAGATGTGGTATTTTAGGAAATCACAAAGAAGAAAGAACCTGTTTAGAACTTGCCAAAAAAATGACTGCTTATATGTATATCAAAAGTAAGTTTTTGCAAAGTGCATTGTTTTCTTCTGCAAAGGATTTTCGTATCTCATTAGCTGATGAATTTTTTTGAGTTCCATACACTTTCATGACGCAAACAAGTCATGATGATACACTTTCATGATGTGAGTGATGCAAACAAGTCATTACTTTCGTACGAAGTTTCTTGCCTTTGGCCACTTTCTAGAACTAGAAATAATTCGCTCCTTACCTTTTCATCTACTATTTAACGTTATTAGGCTAACCGTAGATGTAATTACTAATAAGTATATCTGACTCCCGACTGAAGGCCACTGTCTACTTCTATATCTATCTACCAGAGTTTTAATTCCTACCCCAAAATGCTAACGAAATAGGATACAGCTTTCAGGCACTGCCTGTCTATTCTTCAGCAGTAAGAAAGTTTTCGCGTTTAATTTTCATGCTCATCATACGCTCGTGACTCAACGTAACAATGATACAGAAGTAGCCGATTAGTTCGCAAAACAGGTGTGCGCAACATGTCAGTTGACAGGAAACGCCAGAGGATCAGTGCTACCCCTCAAAATCAGGAAAACTCCGACATTGTGGACACTTTGAAACCTACAATGTCAAATTTGAGCAAAACAGGGAAAAGTTAGGAGAGAATAAACGCGTGAAAAGAATGGTCATCCAGGGCACTAAGCTGGCCTAAGATCGCAAGGTCAGAAGTTCGAAACAGTGTGCAATGGTGTTTTTTTTTTATTATTACTTTCAAACAGTTAAGAAAAAAAGGCCACGCGAGCTAAGAGACAGAAGTTGAGAGCTGATAGGCGGTCAGGTGGTGTTCTACAGTGCTAAGAAAGTACAACAAAACACCTGCTTAGAGATAACGCAGCAGCCAAGCATGGAATGACAAAATTCAGTCCGAATGCAGATGCTGGACCATTTCTAGTCATATATTTATTTATAACATGTGACAAGAGAATTGTTTAACGAAAAAAGAGGAGCTCTGAAGTGCGGACTCACTGCGACCACCAGTCAGTAGTACACTACCTCACCAGAGCAGGATTAGACACCCTGGTGCAGTACTTGGCCACTACCTCCCATGACTACAGCAATTAACCCTTGGCCCTCAGTCCCCAGCGGCTGCGAAGCAACTGTATAAGGTGGGGGTCAGACCTGCGGCACAGCGGAGGGTGCTAAAAATATTTAGATCCGGACAGGCTGCCATTAGAATCTGAACTTGGCTACCTTCAACGCTACAACGCTATCTAGTGAGGCTAGTCTAGCTGTCCTATTCGAGGAATTAGAGGGTGTTCATGGGATATAATAGGGCTCAGCGAAGTTAAGAGGACACGTCAGGCTTATAAACTGCTGAAGAACGGACATGTCCTATGCTACCGTGGATTAATTGGCAGAAAACAACTAGGCGTGGGATTTCTTATACACAAGATTATTGCTAGCAACATAGAGGAATACTATAGCATTAGTGAGAGGGTGGAAAGTATCATAATTGAGTTTAATAAAGGTACAAGATGAAGGTGGTATAGGCCTACGGGCCTACATAAAGCCATGATGATCATTTGGTTGAACGCTTCTATGAAGGCATAACGTCGGCCATTAATAAAGTAAAGCCACAGTATACTATTCTGATGGGTGACTTTAATGCCAAAGTTGGCAAGAAACAGGCTGGAGACCATGCAGTGGGGGAATATGGGATCGGCTGTAGAAATGCCTTGGGTTGTTATTAGTAGAGTTCGCAGAATGTAATAACTTGCAGAATGTAATAACTTGTAATGTAATATCTTGAACACCTTCTTCAGAAAACGAGCTAAGCGTAAGAGGATGTAGAGAAGTCCTAATAGCCAAACTAAAAATGAAATAGACTTCCTTCCGTGTACACACCCAGGCATTGTACAGGATGTAGTAGTTGGCAAGATCCGATGCACTGCTCATAGAATGGTAAGAGCTCGTATTCACCTAGATTAAAAAAAAAAGCAAAGACAAAAACTGATACGCAAGAAACCAATTAATTAACTAGCAGTGAGAGAGAAAGTACAGGAATTCCGAGTTTCGCTTAAGAATAGATTCGAGGCACTAAACGACGTAACTGACGTTAGTGTTGACACAATGAACGATAATCGTACTAGTACCATCAAAGAGTGTGCAATGGAAGTCGGAGGTACAGTCACTAGACAACACATTGGCAAACTATCTCGGGAGACGAAAGATCTTAAGAGACGACAAACTATGAAAGCCTCAAATGCAACCGACAAAATAGAGCTAGTGGAGCTTTCGAAGTTAATAGGCGTAAGGTAGCCGACGTCAGAAGGTATAACATGGAGAAAATTGAGCAGGCTGTAAAAAGCGGCAGAAGCCTAACAGCTGCGAAGGCAAACTTGTGCATAGGCAAAAATCGAATTTATGCAATAAGGACTAAGAAAGGTAGTGTCTTAACCAATATGGATAGAATAGTCGAGGTGGCGGAGGAGTTCTACAGAAAACTATACAGAAGCCAAAACAGCCAGGATAATATCGTGAGAAACAATAATAGTCCAGCGGAATTCGACATCCTACCAGTAATGACAGGGGAAGTAAGGAGAGCCCTAGAAGGAATGCAAAGAGATAAAGCCGCTGGTAAGGAGAACAACAGACCTCCTAAATGATAGTGGAGAAATCGTGTTAGAAAAACCGGCCACCTTATTCATAATGAAATAATTGGAAGCGCAAACCAACGGGACACAAGAGAAGAGAAAAACAAGCACAGTCTTCTCTTGTGTCCCGTTGGTTTGCGCTTCCAATTACTTCATTATGAATTTGTACCAACTAGCCCACCTGTCAACCCTTCTGGCCACCTTATATATGAAATGACTCTTGATGGGAAGGGCACCAGAATCTTGGAATAATGCCAATGTCATCTTAATCAATAAGAAAGGAGACATCAAGGACTTGAAAAATTACAGGCCAATCAGCTTGCTGTCCATTCTCTATAAACTATTTACAAAAAAAAGCTAATAGAATTAAGGCGACATTAGAGTTAAATCAACCAATGGACCAAGCAGGATTTATTACAAGCTACTCCACAATAGACCATATTCATACTATCAATCAGGTAATAGAGAAATGCATGGAATACAACCAACCCCTATACGACATAGCCTTTATAAGTTACGAGAACACGTTTGACTCAATCAAGACATCAGCAGTAATGCAAGCACTACGGAATCGGGGCATCGAAGAACCCTACATTAACATACTGGAAGAAATCTACAGTGGATCCACAGCCACCATAGTTCTCCATGAAAGAAGTGACGGAATCCCAATAAAGAAGGGTCTAAGGCAGAGGAGACGCGATCTCTCTAATGCTATTCACCACGTGTTTACAGGTTTTCAGGACCCTAGATTGGGAAGAGTTAGGGATACGAGTTAATAGCGAGTATTTTAGTAACCTACGATTCGCTGATGACATTGCCTTAATGAGCAACTCAGGAGACGAATTACAGCTCACGGTTACCGAACTGGATACGGAAAACAGAAAATTAGGTCTGAAAATTTTTATGCACAAAACTAAAGTAATTACTAATGAGCAACAGTCTCGGCAGAAAGCAGTTTGCGATAGGAGGAGAGACGCTGGAAGTTGTAAAGGAATATGTCTAATTAAAACAGGTAGTAACCGCAGAGCCGAACCATGAGAGTGAAATAACTAGAAGAATAAGAATGGGGTGGATCACGTTCAGCAAGCATTCTGGAATCATGAATAATAATCTGCCCTCAAGAGGAAAGTATATAACAGCTGCATCTTGGCAATACTTACCCTACGGAGCAGAAACCTGGAGGCCTACAAAGGTTCAGCTTAAATTGAGGAAGACGCAGCGAGTGATGGAAAGGAAAATGATAGGTGTAACCTTAACAAGATAAGAGCAGAGTGGGTCAGGAAAGAAACCGGTGTTAAGGATATTACAGTTGAAATAAAGAAGAAATAGACATGGGCCAGGCACGTGGTGTATAGGCAGGATGACTGCTGGTCCTTAAGGGTAACTGACTGGATTTCTAGAGAAGGCAAATGCACGAAGGGGAGACAGAAGTTAGGTGGGCCGATGAGATTAAAAAGTTCGCAGGATCTCCGGCAGCTTTACGATTTAGTTTCTCTAATTTCATTAAAAGGAAAAACTAAAGATTGTAACTAAACTCAAAGTAGGCTAAAGTCGCTTTTAAGAGCACAAGGTGGCTATTAACTAAGAAGAGCTCACAGTCTAGAGCCCCCTGAATATTGTCACCAAAATGCCAATGGCATTTCGCATGAGGGGTTCACTAGAGCCACATGCTCAAAATAACGGTGACTGCCAAGCTCTCAAATCATCTTAAAAAACGTGTCTTTTCTGCATAGATGAGCTTTCACTTATACCTTTAAAATGGTTTTTTTTTTTTCAGGATCCATTCTTGGCAACTTCTTGAGCTTGAACATCATATTTTTAGTACTTCTGATAACCCGAATAAAATGAAATTTCACCCACATATTCCTTAACATGTAAAGTGTGCAAATATCGTGTTGAAAACTTGATATCGCCAGTGTAACTATTACAAACTTAAAAGCCATTAGTGTAGTCTGAGGATAGAAAGAAAAAGTCATATGCATTTTCTTTATGCGTATTTGCACTTTCAGTTACTGTGGAGCAATATGAGCCATTAATGGCTCAAAACCATAAAAACCAAAACCATAAAAGTTTAGTG
The DNA here is from genome assembly GCA_013436015.1 of Rhipicephalus annulatus. Lineage (NCBI taxonomy): Eukaryota > Metazoa > Arthropoda > Arachnida > Ixodida > Ixodidae > Rhipicephalus > Rhipicephalus annulatus. The sequence continues at coordinate 67,083 of WOVY01004355.1, forward strand.
CCATAAAAAGTTTGTCCAAAACAAACTATACTTTACACATTGTCATGACAAAAAATGAAAACTGTTGATCTTACTATGAAACTAATTGCATATTTGAAATCAGCACAAGAGCCGATATATAGAGCAAAAATTTCATTGCCCAAGGCTACAGAATACCGAAAGTTACTTTTTCAAATCGCATTTCAAGATACTTAAAACTGGAGATGTGAGTGGCAGCACTCATCACATACTGTGGCGGCTACATCTAGGTGGTGTTAACCACGAGTTTTCTTGTTCAGTGCCTTCAAGATTGCACAAGACTATTATTGCTGTTCCACACATATTTGAAGGAGTGTTAGAGCAGTAGCAGAGATTTAGTAGTGCTGAATGTAGTGCTAAATAGAGCAATTGCAGCAGAGTTCTCACCACTGCTCATGTAGGCGCTGGTCTGGCACGAGAGCATAAAAATCAGTAGTTTAGAGCATTATTTGTCAGTATTTATTTTTCAGTTCAATTTGATGCTGTTGCCACAGTACTTACATTATTGCAGTTGAGCTACAAGCTTGTTATACCGCAATTGTGTTGGAAGTACTGGAATAAAGCTCCACACCGCCTTTAACTGTAAAATGTTTATTATGAAACAAATATACAAGGCCATGATACATTTGAAAGAGGTATATAGTAGTTAAATAAATGAAAGTACTGACCTCTCTCAGTACAGCAAGTTCGAAACAAAGGTAAATATGGAAGCACACAGGGATAACTGTCTTTCATCTAAATGGTCTCCGGTTAGCAAAGTTTAATAGATGTCTTCCCAACAACAACAAGGAAACCATCATCCTGCAAGTCCTTCAAGGTGTCTTCAAACATCTCTCGTGTGATCATCTGCAAACAAAATTGCCATATTACATGAGTAAAAGACCATGGACAAGCACCACAATGTATCCTAGCACGATAAAGCTAGCCTTCTACACATCAGTTAAGCCCAAGTGTACGAACATTGACCCTTTGTTTCCTACAGCCAGTCCAGCTGTATGTATCGCTGTTTGTTCACAGTAGTGGACACATAAATATGTTTTTATTAGGAAATGCTGATGAAATAATAAACATTTGAAATCAATCTTTAAGGCAATGCATTGGCTAGTCTGATACCATCACACTGATATGTTTCGTCCACTTATGTGGTTAGTGGTATATAAAAAGTTAATTGATTTTGAACAACGTCAATGTGCGTGAGAGCCTGAAAATGGAAGACGCAAAAGTTTTATTACTATATATCGCAAGTGTCTAACTAAACCCCAGGTGTCTTATTATTTATTCTTTCTATAAAGTTGACCACGTCATTTATGACTAAAAAGCAATTGCACAAGATGCATACAATACTGAAAAGTGGCCTTCAGGTACCCTTTTTCAGTGTTTCTGGGTACATATATACATGTACCGTTTTTCAGGGTTTCTGAGCGAAAAAAAGAAAAGAAAAATTCAAATAATCTGGTAGACCCGTTGAAAATGCTGGCATTACTTTTCAGTGTAACCAAAAATTAAATTAAGCCAAATACAAATTATTGAAGTTCCACTGCAGTTTGATTTTGACTTGGAGCATGCATGCTGTGTATACGTTTCCAACGTGGACACTATTTACGATATCATCACTAGTAACTACGGTTTCAGCTGCAGCAGATGCGGCGATCAGTAGTTTTAGATTCACTCTGTGCAATGCACATGCAATGTCACAGACATGGCAGAAGCTGTCGAGGATGACGAGCAAGCCTACAGCAGACTGCATGCAGGCACCCAACTCTTGAGCTATATCATGATACATGGATGATCTGTTGGCGAGTAGCTCATTGGCAAAACAAATGATCATGTGCGTACAAAGGGTGGTGATATCGGCGGCGAAGACATACCGTGGCACCATATGCCGGAATATTTTTGTGATGTATAAAACGACATCACGTGGTACCGACTGCACAAAGTGTTTGAGGACTCCAATAATTCAGACTGTTCAGCCGCGATTTTTCTAGCTTTGCAAGCCTTGGATTTGTTTGTATCACATGCAAAATAACGTAGAGTGTCTGCCAATAAAGGTTTTAAATAAGCCAAAGTGTGGTCATCGGCGCGTCGTGCACTTTTGATGGAGCGCATGTGCATGGTGCCTTGGATGCCCAAAGTGACAACGCGCTCTGGCAAAAGGCGAGTTGTTAGGAAATTCATCGAGTAATTCGAAGCATTCTCACATATCGCATGCACATTTCTCTTGCTTGCACGGCCGAGAGGTAACATTTATATTTGTGTGGACTGCTGCACAAGATTGACAGCAACACCTCACTGAGTTTTATGAGTGGTATCAAGTGGCTGAGGGTGATTGATGCTTGGACATTGGTTATTTTAAGTTCGCGTGACCTTTCATACACGAGATCCTTTTGTGCAGTAACTTTACTGTTAGCAACCGCAGCTTGTGTGGCCAGCAACGTTCACCATAATTATTTAAATCTATAAAAATATATTTAAATAAGTAGGACTTGAGGTGCATATATTTTTGTCTCCTTAATCCTTGCTTTCACTATATATGCCTCTCTGTGCAGGACGTATTGACTGATGAAATGATACGATGCAATATTAATTACTGTATCTCATTTTAATTTACTCTTCCAGTCTTTGAAATCAACCAATTTACAACCAGCAGCTCAGCACATTACGGCTGATAACAGAAGTAGAGACAGCAGAATATGCACCGCAATTGAAAGAACAGCTTCAGCACAAAAACATTCTCGCTGCCCTTGTGCTGCATATAACTGGAAAAAGTCAACCCGCCTGGTGTGAATAAACGATGCAAATTCTTACGTGTACTTTCCCGGAAAGTCCCATGTCATAGTCACTGAACATTTTAGCCCAAACGTAGAACACAAAATCTGTTTCCTGAAAGTGTATGTTGCACACGCGATAATGAACGCTGGGAATCACTTCCCAATTCTCGGTTTATTGAATATGTATCCCGCTGCTTCTTGGTTTTGGGGTATGCATGCAAAATCACACCGGGGCCAATACAGATAGCATGATGCGAATCAGCCCTGATTCTTTAACTATCCAAGGGCCGAACAAAATGGCTGCTCCAATCTCATTGCTTTGGGAACAATAAATACATTGTTCTTTCCAACATGGTGCAAATAAAGATAATAAATATTATATAGATAAGTACAGATCTGCAAAGTACAATGTCGTACTTGCTGAACATTTCAACTCCCATTCCAGATGCAAAATCTTTGTGAATGCAAAGAAGGAAGGAAGGAGGGTGAATTAATAAGTAGCACACTCGTGTATGAACGAACGTTATTAGTTAAGTATATCGCTACCACAGGTTCATTCACATTTGAGGCTCGCTAGAATGCATCCGGCACTGTAGTATCAGGCGATAAACAAACCGGTAAACTAGAAAACTAATCGCTTCAGCGGATGAAACCAAGCACAGTGCTCTGATGACGGCATAGGCAAATCACGATGTAGTTCACTATGTTACAGCGACAGCCTCTCCAGTGCTCGCCCTCAAGGAAAATCCTGTCAAATGAAGACCTGGGCCTTGCTATACAGCTGCACTGTGAGTATGCCAGATGATGAGAACTTCAGCTGTTGTACCAAAGCAGAGCCACAACTGGCTTAAAGAGACCGACAACCCACCAGAATGTGTAATTACTCTAGATCCTAGTAAAAATGAAGATACCTTGAAATACAGTGATATATTCCAGCATTCTTTTTCTGTTGTGACTAGGATTTATATTTTTAAATCATGTTTAAAAGTAACAAAAACCACTATGTTGCACAGCCTAGCCGATGAGCCTTGAAGTTGGACCATGGAATATGAAGTCAACACTTTGCTGCATATAGTCATGCAGTCTGATGCTGTCATCAACGTTACTGGATGGAGCCAGTTGGAAAACTGCACGGGCAAAGTGGAGGCGTTGCGATTTAGTTTTGCGACCTGGTCACGTGAAGTGTTTCTCATGTTGTTTGCTCGCGGCCTGTTCTATGCACCACCTCCAAAGGACAGTGCTGCCTACTTGGAGCGCTTCACATCTCAAGGAATCTGGTTAGCGGATGCATACTGAAAGCTTCGCTGCTGCAAATGCTGCAGAGATGAAGGTGGACACAGCTTGGAGCTTGGCATGAAGTCTGAATGGTTCTTTTTGCCATGTGCTAATGGTTCTGACTACAATCCGCAGGTGTTTCGGTGTGATAAGTTTTTGCTTGCCCAAAGAATTGATGGCTCCCATTGTAGGTACTGAAATTTACTAGTAAACATTTCGAATGCTTGCATCTGCTGTAGAAACACGTTTTTTTATATAAACATGCTGATATTTGGAAGCGACAGAAAGCACATGTTGTAGCATCTGAGCTGCGGCACATTAGCTGTTCAGTTTGTCAGAAGGAATAAGGTGGTCATTTGTATTTTACGAGCGCACTTACTATTTTTATGTTCCCAACACGCAGCAATGTGTGGCAGAAAAAAAAAAGGGGGTACAAACTAATTATAAGGGGATTTTTTCATGACAGTTGGTATATTTTACTGCTCATTGCCCGACTACATAAAAATTTTACAGCAGGTGTGCAGTTTCTAAATAGTGTAAATTAATTATTTCTAATTTAGCAAGTGCAAATCTTAGCTAACAAGCATAAAGAATGCGGCTGGAAACGCAAAATAACAATAGATCAAGAGGCTTATAGCTTATGAAGAGACCACTTATAGTGGTCACATTCGAATACCTAAATTTACAAAGAAAACACGTGGCTGCTTTATACTGGAAACTCCTGCTAGGGTATCAATACTGTGCAAATGTTTATATGCGTCCAGATTACAGCACCTAATTTGCCGAGATCTGTACATGTTGCTGTGCAGTAGCATCTAAAAAGAAATGTTTTCTCAAGATCCCGAGCATTTTTTCTTCTTTTCTTTTTTTTTTTCAGTTGATAACATTTTGTTATATTACTGCATAAATCCTTGGCGTAGTTCAGTGAAGTTTGGATTTCTCAGAGACCACTGCACAATGCTTTCTTCTCCAGATCCTCCTAGACTTGACAACTGTCTTTGAAGTAGGAATTGATGGACAGACACAATCTTCAAAATCAGTACGGATGCTTCAAGCCTCAGTGTGGTGAAAAAAGGGTGCTGCGTCGTTAAAGATTGTAAAGCTGAGCTGCAGGTTATTGGCACTTCCATGAATGCTGTAATAGCATTACGGCACATTTTCTTTGAGCACTGGCAACAACATTTGAGTTTTTGTTTATTGTGAAAGCTCTTTCGGTGGAAACTACACCACCAATTCCGTCAAGCTTGACAAAAAAAAATGAATAAATAAAAAACATGTTCCTCTGCGTTTCATACACCATTTGGCATACACCGGTAAAGCCTTTGATACCATCAAACTTGTGTTCCCCAGTGGAGCTTTCAGTGAGCGCGACTTCCATGCTTTCAACATTTCAGGTCTGTCTTCGCATTCGAACTTTTCCATGCACGTCTTTTATCTCTCTGAAAAATTTAGCTAATGGCATCTCTCATCACAACTAAGCTACAAATGTCAACGTTTCCTACACTAAGTGTCAAGTCGTTTTCTGCGATATTCGGAAAGTGCCGTCCCCTTCTTTTTCAGCCTCTACTACGCTTGCACAATTGAGACTGTTTAGCCATTTGCAATGTGCTGAAAGGAGATGCAGATGTCCGCTGCATCAAAGTCAGGATTACAGACGTATGCTCTTTGCATAGCTGTGAAGTTTGCGCGTCCTCTTGCATTGTTCTACTCAATTGGCACATTCTGGTGTTTCAGTGGCTTGAAAAAGTGTCGCTGCATGAAGGGCATTTCATTTAATGCTGCCGATATGTACGACTTCGTTAGTCTAGCACACCTCGATGTACCGATCGTCCCCCAAAGAAAAAAAAAATGAAAAATCTCACGCGCACATTTGTTTGTTCAGAGTCGCGATCTGCTTTCTCTCTGGAAAGCAGAACCACGTAAATACTGTTGTCTCCTTTGGCACAGTTGAAGTTTAATGCATAAGGTCTGTTATGATACGAGCCACGCCTTTTTAAATATCTGAACTAATTAACGATGAGCATTCATTTATATTAGCCATAGAAAAAAATACATCGCTTGCAAGTACACGCTGTGATAGCCACGTCGCTGCTACGTTTGTTGCGTGCATAGCCGGCTGTTCGGCGGAGGTCACGTGATGTAGCAAAGTGACGCCAGCAACACTTAGAGTGAACGACAATTTGGGCCACCTCCTTGCGAGATTTTTGCAACTGCCCCCATCCAGTAACGCTGGCTGTGATATGTGCCACTTCTCAAAGTTAGATTATATTATCTAGCCCCGCTCAATTATGTGCTGCTTAGAACATAAAAGAAATTGCACAGCAAGAAGCGGCGCTGCTATCGCAGCTACCAGTGGACCAAGCCATGCTGCGGTGCATGCGCATGGAGTGGACACAGGCGCGGTAAATCAGTGCGCTCGAACACGACCGCTGTCGCGCTCGCTGTTTGGAGCATGTGATTATACGACTTCATATTTGCTGCATATTGAAAAAAAAAAAAAATCTGATTGCAAATGTTTCACGGCGTTCCCCACTTTACCAATCCAAGATTAGACTAAAAAAAATAGGCACCATAAAAATTGGTTGTTTTGTTCAACTACAATACACTTGTCTATTTCTATGATCAGCAATTACAGCGGAAACAAAAATACAAATCTCTAGTGCCTGGCGGCTTCTTTGGCTCCACCAGACCACAAAAATGATGTTTTGGCGCACACTTGGCGCAAGCTAGAGATTTTCGTCAAAACGTAGCAAGTTTCACTTTTTGGCACAGTTATCAGATCACTGAGCTAGCACACTGCTTTTATGTAAAATAAGAATATGATGTTTGGATTAATTCAGTAAATAAATGTCTGTTGATGTAGTAGACATTCGTTGATTCTTTCCTCCATACCTTCAATAGTTCAACATTGAATTTATCTAGCATCATTCCAATCTCATGAACTGAATGAATGCGAATTCATATTTTTTTCAAAGTATTGCTCACAATGGTACGTAGAACATGGTAAACATTTTTGGGCCGGAAGACTTTCACTAGCCCTTTTGCAGCCTGCTGTGAGGTGTGGAACCCTGTGTGGCATTTTCCTCATGCTGTGGCTTAGCAAAGCACATTAGCTTGAGCTCCTTAAAAGTGAAAATGAAAATTCTCAACACAACTTACCACATCTGACTGGCTCTTAAAATCAGCAAAGACCTTGTTGTATGGAAGGCTCTGAGCCTTGGTTCTTGTCTCTAGCATTTTGCGCAATGCAGATGTCATCTGTGCACGTCTCTGACGAGATGAAGCACTCATTCCAGTGGTAAGAATAGAGATATCAATCTTTCCAGAGGCAGGATCAGTGGCTGATTGCTTGAGAGCTTCTCGGTGTAGCCTGTCCGTCAAATCAAAGAAGCACGAGCATTAAAGCACCATAAAATGCTCAATACATGAAGAAAATGAACATATTTATGATCTCCTTTTTAATTATTTCATTAAGGTCCGAGAACACTGGTTCTTAAAGGGGGGTCTGCAAAACCCATTCTTGGAAAAACAAAAAACAAAGCAAGAACGTTTTTCTTTTTTTTTTTTCCCAAACCACTATTCCCGTAGCACCGGCCCCTTCAGGTTTTTGGTATGCTTCATGCATAACACCTTTGCAATGTGGCGGAGCTGACATGTTTCCGCTTTTCCACAAAATGGCTGTTAAGCTTGTGTTGCACATTTCTACAACATATGCATACGAGCATGCTTTCTCCAGGCTAGCATACCTGAGGAGCTAGCACAGCTAGAATCAGGAGGTTGAGTATGACTGCAGACAGCATAACTTATTGACAAGTTGTTGAAATCGAATAGGCACTGGACATTAGTTGAACATTTTTTCCCAGGTAGCAATCAAAGGCACCTTTTCATGCAGCAAGCCGCGTCAATTTAGACTCCCCCACATCCTCACTTAGGGGCGTCCCTCATCACTTCCATCAGTTGAAAAAAAAAAAAAAAGTCCCCAAACCATCCATGGCAGAAAACACTGTCCTAGACGTATAAAGCTTATAAAAAATAGCAGCAAGACCCGCATGCTATCCTTCATCAGCAAAAGGCCAGTAAACAGGCTCAGACTTTTTCTTTACACCTCCTAAAGAATCTCACCACACCGTACATTAGACCACAGCAACCATAGTTTCTGATTATTACAACACTGCACACTACACAGATTCTATATTTCGAAAACTATTCCTGTGCCTGACCAATCCCCCCCCCCCCCCCCTGTATGCAGAGTGACGCAAATTAGTACATGGGCAACTTGACATACCACTGAGATAAATGATTGGCCCTTTGCCCTATGAAATGGCGCCTTGGCCCTGTGGTAATGCAGTTTTGACCACGCAGCCCGCATTTTCCTGTGCTGCCTCCCATTGTTTTGTAGAGCCCGACACTATGGGAAGAAGCGGTATTGCTAAAACGAAAGCCTCCGTGATAAAAAGGTGTCCCGCTACCTTAGCACTAGGGGAAGGGTACTCCTTGCACCGCACTGCTATGACACGTGTTCATGTGGGGGAAGCCCTGCTCGGTCATTGGCTTTGCTCCGATGACGTTGACGTCAAGTCACATTGCTAAAGTAGATGGAGTCACGACGACGGGCTACACCCTATGACGGAGAAGGGTGGCGCGGTTGCATGAAAATTTGAAACCAGCTAAAATAGATGTTAACCCCCACAACTTCCCTATCACCCTATTATAACACGAATTTGCAATATTCCTGCAGCAGTGTCTTTACATAGCAAAATGCGCATATTTATTCGGATTACAATTCTTGAACTTCATAGTTTACTGACATGTTAAGAAAGGGAAGTCGTTTTCTGATAAAAAAGTTAATTATTCAAACTAGGACGATAGAAATACTACTAACTATATATTTTCATGTTCTGATATCAAATAATTAACTCTGTTTTATGTATACTGTGCCATTAGTTTAAAACCTAATTATTAATGAAAATGTAATTTTGTATAATTTATCATGAAACTGGATTGTAGATTTTTGTGTATTAAAGGTTACAAAGAGCAAAAAGAGTAGTTTTATGGTACTAGCTTTCTTAACCCCTTAACTGCTTTAGACGAGTAGAACTCGTCCTAGCGGAATAGGTAACTTTTTGGCCGGAAATTTTCGGGGAAAAAAAAAAAAAGAACAGCTAAGAGGTTAAAGAGAAGTTACAAAACTTCAGAGTCCTCACTTGAATGACTGAAAAAATGTACTTTTTTATTTAACCCTTTCTAAACACTGGCTTCAGAAAATAACGGCTGACACCCTTTTGTGCTCCATAGACCTGCAGCCTTTTAGCACAACAGTGAACAATACTGAGAGCTCCAAGGCTGAGAAAAGCTCGACGATAAATTATAAGGTTACGAAAAAAAGAGGAAAAACTGTTTATTACTGATGTGATGTAGAAGGCTTTCATAGCAAAAAAATAATAATCTAGGATGCATGAAAGTGGGTGAGGTCATGCATCAATAGTGGCCAAATCAAGAGAGAGTGAGAAAATTGATTTAATTTTTTTCTTAATTTCTGGTCTAAAAAAACACGTTCCCTTTTTAAATGACGTGCTCTTATAGACTGGGCTTCATCATGAGCATCTGTACAGGATGTTACAGAGCGAACAGAGCTGAATGTGAAAACATTGCAACATTCTGATTCCATGAGATCCACTTCTTAATGAAGCAGAGTGGAACGGGGTGCCTAAATGAGACAGAAAGTTAAAGAAGCACACATATACAGAGCTGTCTCGTGATAATAAACTCCGTAGTTAGTCAGCGCTGTATGTGATGCGCTTCTTTTACCTTCTGTCCAGTGTAGCCACGTTTTTCTAGGTTCGATATGTACCAATTGGCCCACCGACAAGTGTTGCAGCTGAACCCTCAACCAACACAGACGCCTCATGAAAAATGAAGCTCCTTGTAAAAGATGCCACGCCTGTGCGGAAGGTGCAGCACTGTCACAGAGAAAGCTAGAAGAGCGGCCTTTCAGAGCCTTTTCTAAACACTCATTGGGTAACTGCTGCAAGCACACTTGCTGGGTACCCACTACGACATTCGCTATGCTATCCGTAATTCTTCTGAGAAGCGTGATATCCGCTGAACACTTACAAGGAATTTTGTGCCAATAGTTCATGCAGTGGCTGAAGACGATGAGGAATTATGCTTGAAGTGGGTATGCACCACAGTTAATAGCTGCACAAAAACAAACTTTTGTAATGGCTTGGGGCATTGGACGACCCACTCGTTACGCTATTTGCAACGTGCGACGACTCCTTGTTTTTTGCTGTTTTAAAACGCTTTATAAGTCGTATTAACGCGATTCCTTTCCCGACAAGTCCCAAGCACGGGCGTGGCTCAGTGGTAGAATACTGGGTTGGCACGCAGCGGACCTGGGTTCGAGCCCCACTGTGTTCTTGGTACCAGGTTTTTATTATTTCTTGCGACAATGCTTACAGACACTGGCGGTGGCGGACAACTACAGCGCCGCGCGTGACCCAAGTTTTGATCCTATAGCAGTTTTCGCTGTAAAAAAAAAAGTCTTGGTCCATTCATTTGCCTAGCACTTTGTGAACCAGTTCACGATGGCACTGTACTCCACAGTTGTTTCACGAGTTCAATATAGCAGTGTCCACACTGTGGCATTCGTTTCTAAAAAGTGCTGCCGTTGTGCTCATGATGTAGAGCCAAGTCTGCAGCACAAGCTAGCTGCAACCGCAGCAGATGACAAAGTTGAATGATATCGTGTCTATTTTGACAGCGTCCAAAAACATTCACTGACGTGAATGTTTTCGGGTAATTGCAAATGCCAGACAACGTAAGCAGCGCCGTCCAAAACCCGCGAGAAAGGTAACCACATAACAGGGCTGTGCGGATAGCGCGTGTACATCTTCGAGCTACAGAACATTTCACGGGCCAAAACAAAGACAGTTTCCCTTAATAGAAAGGGAAGTTCTCAAATAGAGGCTCCGTAGTCCTGCCACTGAATTGAAGGCCAGCAGCGGTTGGACAGCGAGTTGTTTGATACCGTCATGCAAAATTTTTGCTGTTATAACTGCCTCGACTTTTTTTTTTTTCCCGCGTCATGAACCATCCCCCTGACGTCAACATTTAAAAAAAAAAAAGTGGTTTCATTATGCAAGCAACTACAGTATTTCTATGTAGTTTACATGTATATCCCACAGCCAGTTTTTATAACGTCACGTCAAAAATATAGGCAAATCTACAAAGAGTTAATTCACACTTTTTTGTTATCCATGCCCAAAAATATATATAAAAGCTTCAAGCTGAACATTCCCATTTTTATGCCACTAACAGTCTTGAATAAAGCTTACTGCCTGCCGACGAAACGGCTGAACTAGCCAAACCACATGCACCAAACAATGCTGATCAAAGTAAAAAAGAAAGTCTGGCCTTGCTCTATTGTGTGCTGAAAGCTTTTAAAGTGGCGTTTGCCACGGTAACCTGGTGTCATGCGGGAAATCACCCTCAGAATACGAAGGAGCTACCAACACTACTGGGAAGTAACTCACATTGCATATAGATGCGCGGCTTGTATAATAATGAGTGACAGTATTATCACTGATGTCTAGAAACTTTGTTGGCAATGCTGCAGAGCTGTCTATGATGTTGTGGCAGCATTAAAAAACAAGCATCACAATGCTACTTGGTATGTCTCATAGTTATATTTCTCAACTCCCGATAATTCAAACAAAGCCTTGAGGTATCCGCACATTTGACAGGACACAAATCCCTCTAATGAATGAGGACACTTGCCTTTTGGCTTCTTCAACATCCACCAATTCAACAACATCAGAGAAACGGACTTTAGCATGTGCTTCAGAAAGGCGTATCAGGGACTCCAGTTGGCGAGGGTAGGCAGACACTTGGCCACGACCACTACCAGCTCGTCGCATGTCCACATAGGCTTCTATGAGGGCTTGGCCAGCCTCCTCACTCATTTGTGGTTGCACATAGGTCCGTGCATACGCAATGTAGTCCTTCATCAGCCCCAACTCCTGAAAGTGAAAAAACAATCGTTGGTGATAGAACATCACTTGAGTGAACCTCTTAGTCCTCAAGCCTTCAAGCCTAACAGGACATACGAGATCCTAGTGAACTCATCTATTTTACGAGACCATTTTTTAATAGAAAAGCAAGCGATTTTCAACTCTGATATAGGCAATAATTCCATAAAACTGTGTTAAGTATATAAAGATTTCACTGTATCTGAATCATCAGGTACTTGTGTGTTGAAGGGGATGAAAAGCTGGGGCATATTGAAACCCTGTACAGGATGCTGATGGCAAAGCTTTCATGTAGAGCACACTCCCAGTCCTTTCAGGTTCCGTTTAACACTTTGTAGGTTCACGTTTATTTTTGAACCGATGATATAAAAACCGTTGTGAAGAGGAAAGCTGTGCGGACATTTTTCTAATCCGCAAGTGCGCTTCTCTACTATACAGTTTGTCCTACTAATGGCAGCTAACTTCTTACTAAACGCATTGTATTCGAGCACAGCTTGCTTGGGCTACGATGTAGAAAATGTCGACTTGGTTGTCATGCGTATAATAGATGACACCCAGCATGTGCAACTATACTCTGTTCCAGAAGTTCCGTGCAGCTCTGTGGAAGCTACAGGCCTTCTCAACCAATCAGGAGGGCGAGCACATCTAAGTGTATCCTTCCGCGCCCTGTCGTCTGCTAGCCTTTTCTTTTTTTTTCCTTCGCGCGCAGCGTTGAGAGGTGCCGCCGCAGGGTTGGGCATGGTGCTGAGAGCATTTTCGGAGCGCGTTATGTTAGAATTAACCGCCACAAGTGCTTGCGTGTTCGAATTACAGGGCGTTTTCACCCCTTGAAACATACATAGCTTTGACGGGACCACAGCGTGAGTTTGAATTAACCGGAAGTTCGAATTAATGATATTCGACTATGTTTATTTTCCGTCGCACGGGTAGTCGCGTAGTGATACATCGAGCCGCGAGGTGGTGTTCTTTGCATGCTTATAGGTGTGTGCCCGTCTGAAAATACATCGCCACAAACTGTCGTTATAATCGATATAACAAAATACTTGTGGCTCCCCTTCAACTTCATTATAATGAGGTTTGAGTGTAGCTGCATCGCTATTACGACGGGCTCCCTCACTTTAATGATAGCACTGTGCTGACGGGCCCCGTCAATGTGGTCACAATTACGCTACTCTAACAGTACGGCAATGACGGGCCACGTCACTATAGCCACTGTGATCTCACAAATCCACCTTCGTTCGTAGGGACTGGCGATATCCGCACTGCGGGGACTCGAGCTGTCGAGTTGAAATAAACCGAAGTGCGAGCGCCAATAGCGATTAGTATTGTTTCAGTCGGATTACCACAGCTAGAATGGCTTGGGACATAGACACCGTAAACGTGCGAGCCTCCAACAAGCTGGATAGGTGGTGCCATCTAGCGGGGCCATAGTGAACCAGCGATAATCACAAATTTGTCATTGTAGAAACATCGTGCATTGTACGTCTGGCACAAAAACCAGCCAGCGGCATTATTACAAATGAGTTACCTTTTCAATCATTTTCACCTCAAAAACATTACATGTAAGCCAACGTGTTCATGACTGGTTACACGAAGTGTCACAAGGTGTCAACACCACCAATGCAGTATCCTTGTATTTTTCACCCTCTTGTGCATACGAGGAAAAAACGTCTCGTGTTTTTGCCACAACGGTGGTTCAACCCTATGTAAGTTAAATGCAGTTAGCATCACCATTTATGGTTTGCGAAAACGTAAAAGTATACGTATTTACGTACACATGTAAATGCTGACGTAAGAGAAACTAAAACGTTCAAAGACATGCGCTCCAGGCGGTAAACGCAAAACGGTATCCAGTAAACGTTAATGTAAAGAAGTATTTGTACAAGCTAAATGTCCCTACTGTTGTTGGCCGCAGCTTTCACCTCACGTTAGCCACAAGCTTCCGTTCATGCATGAATTATAGCACAAGAGCCTAGCACGTGGTAAGACAGTATGACCATATTAGGCATCATTACAGTGTCGATCTTTGGATACTTCTGCAGAAAATGGCAGCTGCAGCGGTCGGCTGGGTGCTCAAGACAAGTGTGGATTTGTACAATGCGTAAGTAGTAATGTACACATTAGGTGACCTACAAGAATTGCAAAAAAAAAAACAGCATTTATGGCTATACATTACAGCATTCAAACCTCTCACCATTTGCTCTTCTTCTGCTTCCTCGGGCTTCTTGTAGTACAAAGAAACAAGATGTTGGGCCAGCCTCCTGTCGTAGCGTTGGTCTTGTGGATCCAGCATCAGAAAAATAAGGTCAAACCTTTGAGAAGGAAGAGGAGAAAAAAATATGTGAATTTAATTACTTGTTCTCCCCCTGTATCAGATAAAAGAAAAGGTATGCTTTATGGTGACTCCAACTGCAAAGTCAAGAAAAGCTGAAGTATGAGCACCATAAATGCCAACTGTAACCCCAGCTGAGTTACCAAAGCCATAAATGTGAGAGGTCGAATAGGTGGTGCTATCTGATGGAGTCGAAATGAAGCAGGAAAACACAAAATAGTTACGGCAATAACATGGTGCATTCTAGTTCTCTTCTGATACAAATTCCTTGCACCAGCGTGATTCCAAATGAGTTGCCTTTAAATATTTTTTTTTCCTCGACAAAATCACTAGCTGACCACTAACTTGTCTATAATCGTGGTTGCATGCCAAAACATCACAATACGTCAATACCATCCTCCAGTAACCCGATACTGCATACAACCCTTTGCCGAGTATATCAACTACAGTAAAAGCCGAGTATGTCAACTCAGGTAAATCAAATTCTTTTTTATATTGAAGTATTCTTGAACACGATAATGCTTTAAGATAAATGAATAGAAAAATCTAAGAATGCATCATATAAACATGAGTGGAACAGTTTGCTCCGCATTTGGCAATAGTTCACAGTTCGCTACGCATCTGGCAGCAGAGCAAAAATTAATTCAAAAAGCCTCCTAGTGTGAACTTTAAGAGTGGCGACACGATATGCAGTGCTAAATGCAAATTAAACCTCCACGTCAACGAAATGACGACTGACTGCAATGACCGTCTCGTCCATGATCATTTCAGTATCACCCTGCTCTATACTGTTGTCCAGGTGGAATCACACTTGTCTACTGTTTTTTGCAAAAATATGCAAAGACTGACACTGCAATGATACCTAATACAGTTGAACCCACTTATAATGATCTATCCGTTATAACGATCATATTTCATTGCACTTATGATTTCACTGTGCTACCCATTGAAACTGCATCTACATATAACAAACATTTTTCAAAGCCTCCTACCTTTAAAATGACCACTTCTGCCACAGTTGTGGTAAAAATATGGCATATACAAAGCAAAGATAAAATTAAAACATACATTCTGAATCACATGAAAGGCATGTGTTCGTACATGCCCCACTGTAGCTTATTCACGACAAAGATATTGTTGACCGCAACGAGCACTGCCTGCATTTTGTGGACAGCTCGAGCAAGGTTTGCTCACTTTCCAGGGATTTTTTCACTGGCCTAACTACAACAAGAAATAAAAAGATAAAAAAAAGAAAGAAATAGGAGACCGCATGAAGACTTGCGGTAAGCTTTCGCATTGTAAATTTTTCCCAACGCCACTTTCTGCATCTGTGACTGCTGACAATTAACCCAAGAATGTCTTTGAATGCAATAAGCTATAAATGCAAGAAGCAATAACTTTTTGTTTCATAAAAGTTTGTGCGACGCTCAACGTGGGGAAGCTACCATATGCCGCAAAAGGTCTTCCGCCATTCTGTAATGACACAGAATGGTCGATCGATCACTTCTGTGCGGTCGTGGCGGTGTCTTAATAGACAAACACCAGAAAAAAGCAAAGATGAGGTGGCGATGAATGTGCCATTTTCATGGACAACATAATCGCAGACATCTGCAGATATCTGCTCAGCTGCGCATCTTTAAACCAAGTGGAGTGATGGCATTACAAGCAGTACAATAGTGCGTCCTGCTGTTGTTCGCAAGCTCGCCACCACCGTCTCATGTGAGGCTGCTAGCGCGTTTATTGCAAAATGTCTTTGTTGTGTTGAACTAACAGGCTATTCGCCACACCCGAGCACGATCCTCAGCGGAGCTTGCACAAATGCACAAACATGTGCGTACATTAGAGCGCACACTTGTGGCTTGTGAAGTCGATAACCGAGTAAGCATACATGCTGCACATAACTAGCCAGAAATGACTCCTTCCACATAGCGGTACCGCCCATGAGTGGGACAGTGCGAGTTCATCATGAATGTGGTTTAATTTCCTCAAGAGCACACAGCAGACATGGTAAAAAATGCGTCAAAAGGCCTAACGCGTCACCGGGGGGTTGTTAGCCCTGTTTTTATAAAAATACACAGGAAAAAAAAAAACATTTCGATCTCTAAGTACACAACTTTAAAGGCGAGTCAATATACAACACACTACTGATATAGTAATGACCATAAATCAAGGCACTTCCGAGTTTTTTATAAACGGTTTCGACTGTATAGTGAAACTGCATGCTAGGTCCTCTTCATATAATTCAAGCATATAAGGAAGCTAGTTGCTAACATGAGGTAGCAGATGGAGACAACAGTCTTCACAGCCACACGCTCCACTGCTCTAGACAAGTGCGATTTCGTCTGTACGATAGCGAAGAGCAAAATTGTGCCGTATTAGTCAAGTGCAATTTCACAATTCTGAAAACACCACTCTTACTGAGCGAGAAAACATGCAAAAAAAAAAAAGCATGGAGGAGATTCCCTCGCAAAACACTATGACGTCATAAATTTTGAAGTCGTTTACTGGGTCCTACATAGATCTTAATCGAGGAAATTGAAGCACATTGTCATCAGCGGGTGCCACAGACCTATCATACGAAGTTTCAGAAAATTTCATCAAGCCAATATGATGAAAACGCCCGAAGTACATTATAAAATCGCTGACATCACGCACAAAGATTTCGGTGCGAAATTTAAAAATTGAACTTCAACCTTGACTTCCTCCGCTAATAATGAACTTATGATGTAGAAACATGTAGTGTTAGAGTTATCAGAGTGCACTTTATCAATCTACACTAAGTCACTGTTTCTCTTTAGTGCCCATTTAAAGGGCCAGTATCAGTGATGCTACTGGCTTAGGTTGTTTTGGAGCAGGTTTTGGAGCAGACAAAAATGAATTTTGGAGCAGCGAAACTGGCTTTGGAGCATGTGTCACTAGAAGCGATTTCAAGCCATGTACTGCATTTGTGACAGACGACCGACAAAAGCACAATTTTCCGCACACTATTCAAGCGTAATAAAAATATCAAAAGCACAGAATTATAAATATCAACCATGTCTAACCTGAACTAGTATAGAAAGTCAAGCGTGAAACAGAACGATAGCACCTTGTTATAAAATAACTAAAGGCGACACGATTATCACCGCTCGCACATTTGAAAAAAAAAAAGCAATAGAAACGTCTGTGATGACCCCTTTGTATTTTATCAATTGCAATAGAAGAAAACACATGGCTCGTTAATCAAGTTCATGGACCACACGCTTCTTTTACTACAGCCTAAGACCATCAGAAACTGTGTAGGGTGTTTTTGAATCTTTTGAATGACCGTTTGAGAGTAAACATTTTGAGAAACAAGGCAGTAATTATATCAGTCCAAGCGTGATTGATTGATATGTAGGGTTTAACATCCCAAAACCACTATATGTGTATGAGAGACGCCTCAGTGGAAGGCTACGGAGATTTCGACTCCCTGGGGTTCTGTAATGTGCAACAAATCTGAGCACACGGGCCTACAGCATTTTCGCCTCCGTCGAAAATGCAGCCGCCGGAGATCAGACCAAGAGTAAGTAATGCCCCTAAGCATCATCAAAAAGAGTCTCTGTACTTGACACATGACCACCAAGCAGAAATGTTTACTGAACTAGCGAATCGCAAAGTCGGCTGGGTTGACTTTAGACGGTGCAGCATGCGTGAGGAGCCTTAGTGATACCTAGTAGTCGTCTTGGTGTGCACATAGCAACGCGCATGCCGGCCACATAAATATTTGCGAATACAAACAAGTGCCCATTTTCAGGAAGCCAAAGTAGTCAGCCACGCTTAAAAATTCAGATGTTTTCGTAGCACAGTCAAAAACCTACGTATACACGACAATGTACAAGAACATCTGCAATTTCGGATGCCAAGAGTCTTCCCTGCCGTTTTTTCGGACTGTACACTCACCTATCAGGTCCGAAATAGCATTGCTTAAAGTCCCACCTCCGCTACATCTACCATTTCACGAACTTGAATCAGCACTTTCTTGCCATCAGAGCTATGTCCGAAATTCAGCTTTGCCACAGTGATTAAGTGGTGTAGGGAGAAGGAGACCGAAAGTCAAAAGGCACCACTATCACAGCGCAGTGCAACGATGTCTTTACTACTAAGCACTGGAGTCCCACAGAGGCGGGATGGCAGCAATGCAGAAAACACGCCAGTGCAACATCATTGCTTTGCATGTTTTTCTAGCTGATTGCGTACACTGAAGGCTTAGGAGATAAGTGGCGCAAGAATGGCAGCGATAGGGAACCGCAGCCCAAAGTTATTTAGCGTAAAAAAAAAATCAAGATACAATAAAATGAATGCCTACCCTAAAATCAATTTTCGCGAATTCACCTGACCACGTTTCCCTCGCCCTGTGACGTCAAATGGCTGCCCAATGAAATGAACTGAAAGCCCTACCATACAGGAAGCTTGCATGACATATTACCCATTATTTCCGACATATTGAGTACACCATTGCGATAGTAAAAAATGATGTGGTACTGGAAGAGTGAACAGCACGTGCGAAAGGAGCCAGCTCGCAAACGCTTCTATAACGTTTTTTACCTTTACTGCTCTTTTTTTTTGCGATAGCATCTATATATCCACACTGTTACATTATTGTTTTCTTTCAATTAGTTCTAACAACAGCACCTTTCCTTCATCACTGTGGCGTTTGGCGCATTTTTTGAGCGGCTCTGCAGTTTGCAAGCTGAAAAAGTCAGAGAGCTTTATTCTCTTCTGTGTTCAGTAAAAAACCATGCTAAAGAAAAAAGAAACCCAACAGTAATCTCTATTTCGATGCTATGCGGCGATTACACCTAACATTACGTTTATCCAATCACAGGCATGAGCCCTCCGTCATCATAATTGCTTGCAATAGTTCTGGCGAGCGCCACTACAAGTTGATGCAGTCAGCAGCACTGTTTTAAAGTGTCAGAAAGTCCCTTTAAAAGCTAACATCCCTTTATGATAAGCATCTTCAGTTGATTGATTGGTAGTGCATGTGGTCTGGCCCAGCTGTAAGCGTACTGCATGCTATTAAGTACCGTAATTACTCGAATCTAACGCGCACCTTTTTTCTGGTTAAGCGAGTTCATAAATCGCATGCGCGTTAGAGTCGAGTACGAAAAAAAAATGAATACGGTCATTCTATTGCCATCGGCATTCCAAAATGGCCGCCCCCTACGTGCATCGGCATGGTGCGTCGGCCATTTCTGCCTATCTGTTTCGCATGTGTAGCACTTCATATGTGTGCTGAGGAGTTCGTCATCTTGGTGTGCATTAGCATCGACGGCATGGAAGGGCCGACTCCAAAAACTCGACGAGTGCACCATGATGCCGCTTTTAAAAGAAAAGTCATTGCGTGTGCCGAAACGGACGCAAATCGAGCTGCATCGCGGTCGTTCGGAGTTCCCGGAACGTGCGTGCGGGACTGGGGCAACAAAAGCAGAATATTGTCGACAGCAAAGATTCACACAAAGGCTTCAGCGGACCACAGCAGGGTCGGTTTCCGCAAATTGAAGAGCTGCTCGGCGAGTATGTGATTGAGCAGTGAGCGGCACAGCGGCCCGTGACGACAGAACTGCTCCAAGTGCAGGCTATGCAGTTAGCCTTAGAATGCGGAGCCCGTTTAAAGCGAGCAGGTGCTGGCTAACTAACTTTATGAAGAGGAAAGGCTTTTCCCTCTGAAGGCGAACGGGCATATGCCAAAAGTTGCCGGAGGAGTACGAAGAAAAGCTTCAGTTTTCAGAGGTTCGCCCTAAACTTGCGGCACAACAACGGCTCCCTGCTTGGGCAAATCGGGAATGCCGATCAGACGCCTCTTTACTTTGACATGCCTGGCACCACAACCGTCGAGAAGAAGGGCGCGAAGCAAGTTCGCGTGCTGACATCGGGCCACAGTAAAACTAGAGTGACGGCAACACTCCATTGCACGTCAGATAGGCACAAGCTTCCCCCGGACCTCATATTTAAACAGAAGACGCTCCCAAAAGGAGTCTTTTTCCCGAGAGGTGTGATAGTGTGGGCCAACAAGAAAAATGGGTGCACGTTGCAATCGAGTAAATACGGTGCATGAAAGAGTACCCGCAAAACATGTAACTTTTTGCTATTGTGCATGGCATAACTCAATAACTATAGCAGCTACACAAAAAAGGATTGTACATTTGAAATCTCCATGAAAAACTATATTGATAACAAAATTTTCAAGTGTCTATGACTAGAAATAAAAAAAAAAACTTGTTTCGAGGAGCGTCTTTCCTTAAGAAGCGAGAACCCAAAAGCGCCATACTGCAGTTCATGCTACCTCTTTGTGCAACACTGCTTCACTAACAAAAGCAGGTCATCATCGCCGTGTCCATGTGCTGTCAGGAATAGAGTGGGCATCAAGAACACTTTTATGACAAAAACAAGCATACAGCACAGCAAGTGCCCTGGTAGTAACAGTGCCAACCGAGCTTGCCATGCACTGCACACAACTAGAAATGATAGGCTTCACATGGCAGCAAGTGCTGCTTGTTGGCGGAGATTTTGCATGCTTAAGTGGCACACACGCATCAAGGAAGCCCTCAAAATTCCGAGTCGTCCACTTTTCTGTCTTCGTTTGCCGAGTCATCGTTTCCAAACGTTTCATGCGTGACAGCCATAAATTCATCCGCGCATTGCTGGTATCGGCAGCGCTCATCGCAAGATGCAAATTTGCAACAGGTTGTTGGCAAATGGTTACAGGGTTCGTGGCAATCCCGAATGCATTTATGAGAGCCTGGCCGTGCACCAAAATGCCTGATAAGTCTACTGGCAGGCACTGAAACTATTTCGGCCATGGCTTTGGTGACCTGATCATGTTAGCGGGTAAAAAAAAACACCAATTCATCTTTTTGGATGACTTCGTGGTTTTTAGGTAGTCTGAAATCGGACATTGACCGTATTAAAACAGCGATCTTTTGCTAAGTTCAACTTGGATTGAGTCGTACATAGGGTCTACTGCAACGTCACTTTCAACAGAATCGCAAGTACTGTTAAACCTGGATATAACTAAATTAACAAATTCCTGGAAAAATAAGTTATAAAGAGGATTTTGTTATATGCAGGTTCGGTACTAAAATTTGAAAAATAAACACACAAATTAAAAAAGGGGGGAACTGAGGGCAGACTTCACCCAAAACACTTACTTAGCAATAAAGAACTGTGTTATTATTGCATTAGCAATTATAAAATTACTCTCAACAGGTGTTTCCCGTTGCTGCCATGTTCCGCAACAACCCCAATTGATAACATGCCCCAGCGCATGGTAACATTTATGAGCAGGTAAAAGCGCATGAGCTCTGCTGAAGAAAAGATCAAATGAGCCGGCCCATCTCTATTGCCTGGAGGGCGTGCATACGATGCAAAACACAATTTTTTAAAATTTTAATTACAAATTTCATTGCTTTTAGTTACATGCAGACAATGAACGTCATTGTGTTTTAATTCAGGAAGTAGTTGTTCAATTTTCGATTAGCTTGCAGCATTGCTCTCCTTAGGATTTCTAATATCCATATATGCATTAATGACTATGCAATTTTATGTGCATAAATTTTTATAGTTGAAGCTAACAATACAATGTCATTACTAATTATCTCAAAAAATAATTGACCTGCATAAAAAAAATGGATAGTTAAAATAAGCTAAAAAAACTGAACAAAGCTGTGCAGTTTCACTTATTTTATTCAAGAAATAACCCACATTATCTTCAAAGTGGTCATGATGCCCAATTTTCAATTATAATCTGTGTGGTGCGGGTCGATTCTTGTACATTCAAGACAAGCTGGCGAAATATGAGCAAATTTAGTCGAGCCGTTATTTTTAATAAAATATTTTTATAATCGAGCGAGCAGCCCGAGAGTCGGGCGACACTGGCGCAATCGCTAGCCATGATGTCACGAACCGCTTGATGGGAAAGCTGCTGCACGGTCTGCATTCCGGAGGACTATCGTGTTCGTGGTCAGCTGTGCTTGCAATTGATCTTTTTCTGCAGTGTTCAACTTGCCACTGGAACTAAATGACTTCCAGGGGTCGAAACGATGCCACCACGCCACCCATGTAGCGCTGGTGCTTACAGCAAGCAATTTTCAAGGTTAAAAAGTGTCCTGCGAATGCGCAACGCGACGTATATGCTGTTTGCCACTACAAATAAATATTTATTGAAACTCCTCACAGGCAGTGCCATAATTGAGCGTCACACTTATTTTTTTTCTAACCGTAACTGAATGAAATAGACAGAGTTCAAGTGAAGATTCGACCAAAATGTATATTGTGAGTAACACTAGCGCTGCACTGACATGCCGTTCGTTTCGGCTTATGTTTACATGAGTCGCACGCAACAACCGATAGAAAAACAACGGTCCAAACGCGCAGCATTGCTACAACCACTTATTTATTATGCTCAGCACTGAAAGTCGTGCATGCACGTATGCTAACCAACAAAAACCTGCATGCTTTGCCATTTCCACGGCGCTAAGAAGCACTTGCTTGTGAGTGCAGCGTCGACAGGCCCCCGTATCTTAAGCTTGCTTTTCAACATGACACGTTTGAAATAAAGCTACTTATCATTGCGGAAAGCCGTCTGCAATGCCTGCCACAGCGAGGTCGTTGGCATCTTGGTTCACACCATCTTCGACGCTTTTTTCGTCGCTTGAGCTGGTGGCTATGGAGCAGAATCCAAAATGCGCAACGTACACGACATGGTCGCTAGATATGGTGATGGTATACCGGTAACACACCGCAACACTTGCAACCCACTGACACGCGCAGACCTCACGGCAAGCAACACTCGCAACACTGACCGTGTGCGGAAGGTGCTGTTTATTAGCAGACGACAACACTGCTTCTTTGGCTTGTGACGCCACGCATGTCATGATAAAATGGCGGTCGCCGGCGGTGGGCAAAGTTTACAGCAGATGATTTTTACGGCTTATGTTGGACTGAAATAATCTCTTACAGTCCTGTTTTCACACGTGTTCAAGCATATCTGACCCTCTACCTTCGTTTTTTTGCCGAAAGCCATCAATCGTTGGGTAACCATATCATGACACCTTCAAAACCCATGTCCCCCCTTAAGGTGGTAGGCCACTCAAAAACAAAAAAATTTTTTAAGGGCAGGCAGCACAGGCAGCATTGAAATAACCTTTTCCTCAAAACCAGCATGTTTTATTTAATTTACCCAGCTATTTACAGTGCAAAATATTGAATATTTATTTATTGGGAGGTAATCTTTGTCAAAAATTGCATTAAAAGTGCTAGCCACGCCAGCTGTGATAAGTGACTAATGGGTGGCTTTATTCAGTAAAGCTTTGACATTTGTGTAACTAATGGCTGGAGATATGCAGTGAACTAGAATAAATATTATGCAGTGAATATCATGAAAGTAATGCTAAAAAAACAAAAAAAGGGCGCAAAAGAGCTAATTTAGACTGAACCTGTTGAAGAATTCAACTGTGAACTGAAAAATATTCAATGGATTTTTTTTATTCTAGTTTACTGCACAGATATATATGTTGTAAATCATTGTGCAAAATTTCAGTTCAAAGTATACGCTGAGAAATACGTCATGAAAGTTTGCGTCGCAACGTTTGGAGCAAATTGTTATTTTCAGAAAAAATGTAAACAAAGATTTCTGAGCTTGTAAAAAGGGTCACAATCTTCGCATGCAGGCCTAAAATGCACCAGATTCATAGCTGGGCCCTTCTGCGGAAGCATTATTGTCTCCTTTTGTTCGGATGGCTGCTCGTCTTTTCTTCCTGGTCTGTTTTGTCCCATCCGCTGACTTGGGTTTAGCATTCTGCATGCGCAGGTGATCCCTGGCGATGCAAGTTTTCGTCGTGTGGTACCTTGGTTCTATGCCAGGTTGCCTCAAGATATCTAGGGTGCTTACACTGCCATTATTAAAGTGTGCCACAGCATCATGCAAGGCAAACATTACTGTAGGCAAGCTTACGTAGACCTCTTTGGGTGCCCGCTGCCATATTAGACCATTGAAACACTCATTAGCATTTTCAGTCTTTCCATGAAGGCACTTCATTAGAAGTTCATCAGAGCACAGATCACTGTAGACGGTTTTAACTTTGTTGAGCACATCATTTGGAAGTCCTCCTTTGTGTACATATTTCCCTTGGCTGAGTGCTTCGACCCTTTGGTATCCGCACCAGCTTTTCCGTTCAAGTGGACACAGGCCATGTCTCGGCTGCTTGTCGGTAGAGCTGCAATGAAAAAGACTGGCAAGGGTAGCCTTTTTCATTGCAGAAAGGTTCCCCACATTAGCCTTTATGGGGATGCCATAGTAGTTTTGCAGGCGGTCAATGAGGGCATCAGTGAGCTTTCCCTTATCACCAAGTCCACGCACTGTCTTCTTCAGTGCGTGGACTTTTCAACACAAAGTTGTACTTAATGACATCATCTTATATAATAGTCACAATAAAATGCATTAAGTATTTTGAATAGCATTAATATAGACGAAACAACACTTGCTTTTGAAAGCGATTTTTCGAAAACGAGACCACAGTTGGAAATGTGGTTTCGGTTTTGCTATAGAAGCATAGGGTATAGAAAACTTGCTGTAACTCGAAAACTAATGACGCTAGGAGGATAATTTTTGTTGCAACATATATGTGAATGTTTGGGCGTGCAAGAAAAACAAAACCCTAAAAATTTATTTCGCAAAAAAAAAATGACTTTTGAAGGTGGCCTACCACCTTAAAGGGCCCAGGTGCCATGTACTGCCCTACACTTGCTCGATCAAAGCAATTTTGCCGAAAACGGATGACCACCACATAGCTTGAGAGCAATTTTTGCGGAGAGCAGCGCGTGCTGACTCATTTGTTGCCTGCGCCTCAAATACGGCATCGGTGCGCTTTGGGTACCAGTTTCGGCAGCCGCTTTTCACACCTCCTCATTCTAGCCACCCTATCCATGGTGCGAGTCAAGGCTTCCTCACTTGAGGCCAACTGAAAAGTGCTGAAGACGGCTGCACCGTAGTCATATGCAAAGACTGACATGAACACAGAAACGCTTCGTACCCTTTTGTTTTTTGTTAAGCCTTTACTGCATTTACAGTGGTGATCCTCCCCATTTACGATTTGTAGCAATTTTTGGAGCAGGAAAGAGTTTGTTTTGGAGCAGATTTGGAGCAGACAAAATGGAATTTAGGCTCACTTGGTGCAAGACATGTCTCGATTTTCGGTGAATATTCTTACTAGTGTTCAAACTAGAAATGCTCCAGCAATGTAAACAAGGAGACAAGGCAGACATTCAGACAGCAGCCAATAATTAGGTTCTTAGCACCAAAGTGATTCGATTGATTGATATGTGGGGTTTAACGTCCCAAAACCACTATATGATTATGAGGGATGCCGTAGTGGAGAACTCCGGAAATTTCGACCACCTGGGGTTCTTTAACGTGCACCCAAATCTGAGTACACGGGCCTACAACATTTCCGCCTCCATCGGAAATGCAGCCGCCGCAGCCGGGATTTGAACCCGCGACCTGCGGGTCAGCAGCCGAGTGCCTTAGCCACTAGACCACCGCGGCGGGGCAATTAGCACCAAAGTGTCACGTTCTGGATGTGCAAAAGTGAAGCATTAATGACAAGAACGGTTAGATGTGTTCATGACAAAGTAAGCATGGCGCATACTGTTTATGCGATATAACAGGTGTCATAAGGTCATTCTGAAAAATAAAACCTAATCAGAAATCAAAATCAGTTTAATTTTGACGTTTTTGTGATTTATTCATGTTTTTAAGTTGAGTATCTAATTAAGGTACATAGAAATATTTAAACATAAGTAGAAACATTCACTCAAGTAAGAATTAGCATAAATATGAAGTCTGCAAACAAAATACTGTGTATGTAAGCCTCACCTGGACAGCAGAGTGTGTGGCAGCTGAATGTTTTCAATTATAGTCTTGTTAGAGTTCCACTGAGATTCCACTGGATTCGCAGCGGCCAGAATTGACGTCCGTGCATTCAGCTGACATATTATTCCAGCCTTAGCAATTGACAAAGTTTGTTGTTCCTGTCAAAAAGGTTAGTAAAAAATGAACACAGCTTGCATTAAATTGCGCAAGGCCGTGTCACAGCAGAGCTGGTGGGCGCGTTTCAGCTTCTCTAGTTCACCATCTATACAGAATGCTTGGGCCGTCATTGTACACATGCCACTTCACAATGATAACTTTCTGTCTACAACACTAGGCTAGACTCGACTGTCCCCCAATTCATGTCTAATTATAAAATTCATGAAGATAAAATTGACAAATAGCTCTTGGTTTGCTTGCGTCCAACTCTCAGTTTTAACTGTCTCGTTACCATCAGTCACTTCACATTTACGCACAATATATTTTATATTTGTGATTAAATGAAGCTTTTTCCAATGCATGAGAGTGCAAGCTGCATAAATATTCTGCACTGTTTTTTGTTTTTTCACAAGAGACAAGAAAATTTTTTGAAATGTTGTTGGGGCTTTCAGTAAAACCTAGGGCAATAAAGTAAATGATATGCATCATGGAGATGCATGGGCTACTGTTTTATGGGCAGTTAACAAAATAGGGTATTTAATTATTAACTGGCCCTTTACCCCTGAAATACTCTCTGTGTAACAATGCTGCCGTAACTGAAGGTTTTACATCACATTTGAAAAAATCTTTGTTATGAACGTTTGCCTTAGTCTAGAAGCAGGTCGGAGGCCCTGGAATATATATGCTGCGACTCTGAATTCTCAGCAAAATTTCGCAGGCCTTTGTCACGTGCCGAATTGTTGACTAATCGTGACCACAATACTAGTATATTTTAAAGAAAAGTGCTGTGCATGACTTCTAGAAGTTGTTTAAGGCAAATAGTGTCACCTATTTTTGCGGGAAAAAAAAACAAAGAGCAAAATAGTGGTCCGTTCAACTACATATTGTATTTACTCACATAATTTGCGCACTTTTTGTCGAGATTTGGGGGCCCCGAGAAGGGGGTTTGCCAGCTACGCGGGATTTCACTAGTGCATACGAAATATTGTGTCACAGTCCTAACGCGCACAGTATGTAAATTTTAAAAAATAAATAAATTGGAGCACCAACGAAGTGTAGTTGTTAATTTCAAAAGAATCAGCACATAAATTAACCAGTCAGATCCAGTCACGCGCGGTCTAGCGGGAATCACTGATCGCAAAGCCGATTGGTAATCATCGTCGTGGCCGCTGCCACCGCCCTCCCGAAGCGCATCGTCCTCGGTTCCGTCGAGGGCATTCGAACACCCCATTTTCTTAAAGCTCTTTTGACAATGCTGGATGAAACTAGATCCCACGACAAGGCGACGAAAGAACAAAGCATCCGCACACAATTGAAAAGGCGTCCTTTAATGGCAGAAAACTTGCATTAGCAACGGCCACTTTTCAGCTTTCTCGCGTACCTATCGCGCAGGTCATCACGTTGCCTTGAAGTGCTTTGCGGCGGTACGCTTCCCGTTTTCTTCAGCGAAATTTACAACAGTGAACTTCAATTCCGCCGTATATATAATTATTATAGCACATCGCAAGGGAACCATCAAAACACATCAGCCGGATGGTGAAACCTAAACTTCCGAAATTGACTAAGCATACATTCTAGCGTGGACGCAGAGAACGAGAACACTTAGCACGACAGGCCCTCGCACACCTTCGATGCGGAAAGTTGTCCATGCCTTGACGCGAGCGTGCATTATCGCCATTATTGCGGTTGTAGAGATTGGGAGAGGCAAACACTCGAGCAGTTCAGGTGACCCGTCAACAGGTTTGTGTTTGGGTGCGGTGTTCTAGGGACCCCAGTTCGGGGGATGTCCTCGAAAGAAGGGACTTCGCATTCGCAGCATCTGCTCCGGGAGCACTAAATATGCGAGTAAATATTTTTTTTTGAAAACGTGGCAAAATATTAAAGGTGCGCAAATTATGCGAAGACACAAATTATGCATGTAAATACGCATCCTGCTCACAGTAAATAACGCAATAAAGTACAATGTCGAGTCCTAAAGAAAAACCTGTAAGTGTCGCAAACATGCAGTTTCTCTAACATCAAAACAGTTGGAAACCATTACATTTACCCAATTAAATAATACTATAAGCCACAGAATGAAATAACAGCAGTCTTAGAAAACTTGATCTATGCTGTATGGGGTTGTTCCATTGCTTGACAACAGTGCATACCGTCCTAGCCCATTCAGCAAGGAAAATTAACCTCTGGAATTACCACTGAATTGGTTCTATAGTTGTGTACAGCTTTATAAGGCAACAGGAGCCACGTCAACGATGGATGCACACAATACTACCCCAATGTGTGGCTCTACATAAGTGTCATGAGGTGGACGAATGGTATCCCATTGCCAGACAGCTGCAAACATGAGCGTGACTATGTCTTGAATTGCGAAGGCAATCGAATGCTATGCTTCATTCACCTGGGCTGTGCCTCTGTTGTATTCCTAAGTTACACCCCACTAGTACGACATATGAGTAGACTGCTGGAGGAAATCTTGTGCATATAAAATTGATATTTTTTCTCTCAAAGACCACAAAAATGTCTTGGTGCATGCCAGGCACAAGTTATGAGATTTTAGCCGCAATGTAGCAGGTTTCACTCATTGGCAAAGTTCAGCGCAATTGGAGCAGCTATCACATCATTGTAACAGCCCTGGTGTAAAATTCGTATAGTACATACGTGCCACAGAAATCGGGCTAATCCTACTACAGTTTGGTTTCTCTCGTTAACCATCTGTACAGAACACTTGGCCTGCCACTGAGTGCACACTGGTTCATGAAGACGATAATTTTCTATCTACCACGCATGGCAAACATCGACTATAACAGCTCAACTATAAAAACTAATGTTCTCCCCCATTTCTTGACAATGTGATCATTTAAAAAATAGGAAATCGTGACACTCACCATTACTTCATGAAGAATTGACCTTGTTGAGTCACTCATCTTGTCAAACTCGTCAATGCAACAGATTCCATTGTCGCTCAACACCAAGGCACCCCTATGGCAAGCAACATACAACATTACAGCACACACTAATTTTTTTAAGTCTTACTAAGAACAATTACATTACAAAAGAGAAATGTTCCACAATCATTAAAACAGGCTCATATTCCAAGAAGGATAAATTACATTTGAAGATTATACCATTCAAAATTAGAAATGTGGCATGTTCTAAATTGAAAGAGCATGCCAGATATGCTATGTCAAGTTTTAAAATATTGCAACCTTAAACAGACTGCAAAAACTACAAAAAAAGTAATCAGATTCGTTAATACAGACACTGGTTGCTGACAAACAGCACAATAACAAGACCGTCTTGGTGAGGGAAAAAAACCGAAAAGAACAAAACCAAGAACAAGGGCGGGAGGGGGGGGGGTGCTCAAGCATTGGAGAGCTTTTGCTGTGCAGACCTTGAATTGCCCCAACCGTGGACATGAATGTCACTTAGTTTATTTTTAATGCAAAACAATAATTGCCATTATAAAATGTCCATTTTCGTAAAGATTGAGGACCACTGCCAAAACTGCAGCATGAGTGAGAGCTACGACAAAAAGCTAAGTTACACTCTGAGCCTATGCCTGGCCATAGCTTTGCTGCATTAACAACTACTACACAGTGTCACGCATTTTAGCAGGTCAAGGCCAGATGTGACGGCTGTGCCTGTGCTTGTTTTCCACAATTCCTTAACTTACTGGCTCAACATGGCATGTTCAGGAAGCCTGCTAATTTTAGCTTGTCAACCTGTGATGAAAATCTTCGTTCAACAGAGTGCTCTCATAAGCACATAAAAATGGCATACAAACATGCCATTGAGATGCCTCATTTGAAGAGTTTGCAGTGTGCAGAAGGAAATAGAAGAAGCCCTGTCTTTGAATAATGTACATAGCTCCAGCATGCATGGTGAGTCTTCAAAACAATATCAATATCTAAATATCTTTCAACATACATCGACTGTCTCTTACATTATTCATTAAAAACAATCCTTCAATAGCTCCCTGAAAGCATGTACAAATGGCTTAGTGGCTAAATTGATGCAAAAAGGGTCAAAGGTATGAAGGTTATACTTTTGACCCTTGTGAAATGATGATGATGTATTGCACAAACATAGTTTCTTACCTAACTCATCCCCACAGACAGTACACAAACCACCTTTATATATATATATATATATATATATATATATATATATATATATATATATATGCAGTAGAAAAAAGACGACGAACGTACAAAATGCAGTTTTTGCAGAAATAAACCATAAACTTCGCGAGGAGACTGTGCGAAAAGTGTTCCTCCAGCTGGAGTGTCCATATTATCTTACACCAGCATTTTGCAGATCTACGAGAGACCGAATCTTAACAAATTAACTGCCAGCATCATTAAGTACAACATTTCAATTTGTTTCATTTGCATTCATTCTCCCTCCTAGCAGTGAAAGTGTGGCTTTTGTAGCTATGGACAGCCGCCCATTTCCTTTTAACCTGAACGTGCGAGTGTCAACCGGCGAGTTGATAAGTGCCGTATTACCGAGCAAAGCGGCAACATAAACGAGAATATATGCGCAAACGAACCGCCGAACGTACGGAGGCTGGTTTGATCGCAAAAAAAAAAACAAAACAAAACAACGAAGTAACACTGTGGAACGGCCGCCGACCGAAACACCGAACCAACGCCTCCTCTATTTAGATGCCTGCCGCATGAGAATGAAAACAGCTGCCACACCCTTTCTCTCCATTTTATATTATTGTTGGTCACTGGCGCCATTTGTGACAGACACAGCAAACACTCGACATTTTGCATAGTCTCCGAAATGGTCGTGTATAGTTGCAGATATTGAATAACTCTCAACTGACGTGCCCCTATGGGTTACAACTAAAGAACGCCGTGACGATAGTGTCGGTTGTGAGTGCCACCGCGCGGCACTTGCTCAAAACTGAAAACAGGGCGACTCTGCTGGCAACACGAGCCATTCGTCAGGCATCTTAATAAAGCAAGCGTTAACCGAACGAACATGGAGCTAAGCCTAAAAGCTCGTGTAGCCCAGATCCGGCATGCAGCGATGCCTCTTAAAGCGCTCGTTGGGAGTTTCGATTACAAAATGAAACAGTGACAAATCACCTAATGAAAACTGTGCCACGTGATCGCCGACGCATCATAAGTTGCGAATAAGGCGCCGAGATGCCCGTTTATATAATTTAAAATGGTTTGAATGCACGTTCGGTCACCACGGCTTCGCAAATAACCACGTGTTTCTCTCTAACTGCAAAAACCGACGTGCGGATTTCGCGTACGATGGATTTTTTTAATGCAATGAGAACTCTCTTGACTAAATAAACTAGTCGCTAATGGGCGTAAGCCGAGAATGGGTTGCACGCATTCTGTCGCTCACGGAAACCATTTTGATAACTGATGTGCACGCGCCAGAGCGTCCAGAAGACGCATTGCATGCAGGGAAATGACTCCATGTTTAATGCTACTCACTCACCGCAAACACGCACGCGTAAGGGACCGCATGCAGCAGCGTCGACATGAAAACCGCAGCGACCAGAGGAACGCGCTACGCACAACAAAGAACCTGAGAGTCAACTCCGCTACGCTCACAACACATTTTTGCGGGGTCACACATATTTACAACAGCTTAGAGGAGCTTATGGCAGCACCATGCATGGGAGCCTATGACACCAGAGAGGTGCCAAGTAAAACAAAAAAAAAAACACAATTGGGCTCGTCTTACTAGTCAACTATGCCTTTTTTCCCCACTGAAGCTGAGCTACGCATTAAAATTCTAGCTTTCGAGGCTGTTTTGGAGCAGTTCGGTGCAGTTTTCGGAATATTTGTGCTTTTAGAGCAGCTTGGCGCAAGAAAACGGAAATGTATGAAAAATGCGCAATATGCACAGCTCTCTCACCCATTTCATGCGCATCGCATTTTTGTTGCCTACTGAAGTGCAACCAGTGATGTGCAGCTATTATGAACCCTCACATAAAAGAAAAATTATCTTGCACACTGGGGATGGCTGCAACGTGTCTTTTTTGTGGCTGGAAGAGATGTTAAGCTGCATGTCGACCAGGAAATACCTCCATGGGCCAAAAAGTATTAACATTCAGATACGATGAGCTTGCCAACTAGCTGAAGCTGCTTCATGTAGATAAGAGCTTGTCTTGGTAACGGCCCTGGATATACACACAGTGAAGTCTCGATCACAGAAATATATGAACAGTTGGAAAATAAATTTTTCATTAAAAAAAGGTATGCTGTACCAGTCTCACTCTATATAATGTGACCAAGGGGCATGTCCGTTTTTATTTTTTGCACCCGTATTTAATCAGTGTAATATGAATTTAGGAAAAAAAAAGAAAAAAAAAGCTTGTTTTTGTCAGACCATATTGAGCATCACAATATGTGAAATTGACATAACATTGCACACAACATTGTGTTATATGTATAACTGAACTTTTTTTATCAATACATTAGTTCAATGAAGGTTTTGTTGGAACCAAACTGGTTTGTCATAAATACGGGTCATTGCAAAACGAGAGGCTGTATACTCGAGGTTCTACTGTAGGCCCTACATATACCTTTTTTCTTTCATTAAAATTTACCATGCTTTATGATCGCACCCCTAAACTTGCGCACATTTTTCTTAAAAAAAAAAGTGCATTCAATATGTGAATAAAAATCGCATTTTTACGAGACTGCAAACATAAAAAAATGTTTCATAAGCAAAGCAAGAAACACATACGTTTGCAAGACCAGCTGCTTAGTCTCTGGGTCTTTGGTGACGTAAGCAGTCAGACCTACAGCACTGGAGCCCTTTCCTGATGTGTACTGGCCACGGGGCACCAAGTTGTACACATACTGCAACAGCTGTGATTTGCTTGTTCCTGGGTCACCACAAAGGAGGATGTTTATTTCAGACCTGTAGGAAAGACAAGCATAAAACCGAACTCTGATTATGAATATAATTAATCATGATATAATGAATAGTATGAATTCTCAGGAGACTAGAGAAAACAAAAAAAAAGGCATGCATACTTATATTGAAGAGCACATACAGCTAGGTAGTCAAAATCAATCAGACAACGCAAAACTTGCAGTGATGGAGCCATGCCTGCTGCACCAGACAGCTTTGAAGGATGCCCACCTTCACAGAGCGGAATGGCTCTGGACTTTCATAGTTGGAATATCAATTACCCCTGTTAGCTATACGACCCATTCTACTGTCTTCCAATCTCTAGACACTTTCCCATCATTTTTATCTCAATTGGATGCTGCATGGTATTACACATATTTCAAGAATTTTCGTTTTCCTCGAAGTTTCAGCGTGACTTGACAGTATAATATTAAAAAGTAGTAAATTGCTAGCCATGGTTTGCATTTGTCTACTGTATGTACTTCAGTGCATCCTTAATCTTTGGCAAATTTCCTTTTCATAAGTAAGCTGGCCTGTAAGTAATTCACATAGATATACAGTCAAGCCTCTTCCTAGTATAACGAACTCTCACTAATCCAGATGTGTGGCCAAGCAGATAACTGAACATGCTTACTGTGATACGGTTGTCAGCAATAAGTCCTACAAGCATGTTCGTAGGCAATGCTTATCTCCAAAGTATACCGCGATTGAAGCAGAATTGTTGAGTGACTGGTCTCTGCACTTGCCAGAATGACAGACCTTTTGCAGCACATTGCGTCATCGGCTAGTTGAGGAGTGCAGTCAACCTTTCTGTGCCAAAAAGTTATCGCAGTTACTGCTTCTTGGGTTGCAAGGCATTGGTGGTTTGTTGTTGGCAGTGATGCTACTGGCTTAGGCTGCTTTAGAGCAGCTTTTGAAGCAGACAAAAATGCATTTTGAAGCAGATATTGCTAGAGTCAATTTTAAGACACCTATTGTGTTCACGAAATCCATAAACAGGGGTTTTGTCGAGCCGACGTTCCGACAAGCGGTCTTGTCTTCCTCAGAACAAAACTGTTCTGTTCTAGCCTCGAGAAAGACAAATCCGCTTGTCGAAACGTCGGCCCGACACAACCCCTGTTCACGATAGTTTTTATCCACCTATCCCGACGTTTTTTAAATACTGTGTTAACGAAAGACGAATGATAAAAAGACAATGTACTACACGCTATTCAAGCATAATATAGTAAAAAAAGAAAAAAATATATCACCGACACATAACCTGACAAAATTTAATAGACAAAGCCAATGATGAACTTTAAATAAAACCATAGCACTTCATTATAGCGTGACCAAAGATCAATTGACTCCCAATTTTTCAGAAGCCAAATTTTTCAGACGTTCTTGAAAATTCACATAATTTCACGACAGCATCATCCTATCGACGTCTCCTATCGACGTCCATGGATAAGAACATCTGAAAATTTGCTAAACTGAAACTCTTCGGCGTCAGATTTTTTGGGCTTTCAGCCGACATTCCAAGTATGAAAAGCATTACTTAAAGTCCCCACCTTTGCTATGTCTTTAACCTTGTAGGCTTAAACGAACACTTTCAAGAGTCGTTCGGTGTCACCGTAATGTCCAAAAGTCGGCTTTGCCGCAATTCAAAAGTGCTATGGGGTGAAAAAGAAAGTTCAAGGGCTCGTTCTCACAGTTATCAAACGCCCCATCCCATCACCATGACATCACCGGTTTTTGTCAGGGTAGAGGATTTCCAACCTTTTTTTTTTTTTTTTTGCTGGAACGGAGCCTTACTCCTCATTGTACCAAGGCTGGTTCCCCCTCAGAACAGAAGAAAACTGGGAGAGCACAAAAGAATGTGGGGGTAGAAGGCTTGGGTGTTTGCATGGTCATGGAGAAAGGGATTATCGTGTATAAAAATGAGTTGCTGTCGGCCTTGCAACCACCCTGTCCATATACAGCTCCGTCGCGTATTTTCTATGTTTTTTTTTTATGTCACAACGCGACGAGTCGTTTGACGGCTGTGAGAATGAGCTCTAACGGATAAGCACCAAAAATGGTCAGAGGCGTTATAGAGGCAATGTGTCAAGCACGGCATGACTTAATCGCTGTATGATAAGAATATTCAGCTAACAGCTTGTTACTGCATGTGGCTCAGTTTCGGCGTACTACACGCTTTTAATCACTCACGCATACTACCTTTCTGTGCGAATCTGCTAAGTGCGCCGCACAGACGCAGCGCCATCACAAAGAAAAGCAGCTCGCCATTGCCGCACCCATGTGCGATCAGGAGCAGAGTGGGCATCAAGAAAACTTTTTTATGACAAATACGCGCGTACGAAAGCGCCCCGGCAGGAACAGCGTCAGCTGTGTAGGCTTTGTGCTGCACACAACTAGGAGCGATCAATCTCAAGTGGCATCAAGTGCTATGTGTTGCACGACGGAGAATTTCGTACAATGGCGCATCTTCTAAGTACACACAAACATCGCAAAAGTACGAACAAGTATTCGTCTATTCTGCCACACCCTTTTTGTTCTGTGTCATCGTTTCCACACGCTCTATGCGATAAATCCGCAACTTATTTCGCGCTTTGGTAGTATCAGTGGCACTCATCACGCGATGCACCTTTGCAAATAGACGTTGGCAGACCCTGAATGTATTTATGACAGCCTGAGCGTGCACCAAAATGACTGATAAGTGTACTCTAGGAGGAATCGAAACTAGTTCAGATGAGGCTGTGGCGATTTAACTACTTGAGCGGAATAAAAAGTCATAAATCTTTTTTTAGGACGATTTCCTGGTCCCTAGAAAGTCCAAAAAGTCGGGCATTTACTGGGTCCAATCATCCATAGTCCCAACAGTGACATCTGGCCCCGCTTGGCTTAGCTTGGCTCAGGTTGCCTCTTACGCAGGTGCACCGCGATTTCATTTACAACGGGAGAACCTCAAGTACTTTCGTTTCAGAAATCTGGAGCATGCCCTTGGGTGCAGACTCGCCAAATTTTGAGGAAATGTAGCAGTGCGTAATAGCCAGGGCAATTTGGCGGAATTGGCACAGCGGTAGCATCACTGTGTTGGCGGTGGTAACTGTAGAGTACAGCATTAGAAAATGTTGCCATGCAAAAGCTGACACCAAGCTTTAGGACCCCACCTCCCCACCCTTATCTTCATCACGGTTATGCTGACCCTGTAGAGATAGCTGGAAAACGAGTGGCCACACTCAAGATAACCATAATCTGCATGAAATGCTTGTAAATATAGGATATTTTTGTCACTTGATTGATTGATTGATTGATATGTGGGGTTTAATGTCCCAAAACCACATATGATTATGAGAGACGCCGTAGTGGAGGGCTCCGGAAACTTCGCCCATCTGGGGTTCTTTGAAGTGCACCCAAATCTGAGCACACGGGCCTACAACATTTCCGCCTTCATCGGAAATGCAGCCGCCACAGCCGGGATTCGATCCCGCGACCTGCGGGTCAGCAGCCGAGTACCTTAGCCACTAGACCACCGTGGCGGGGCGATATTTTTGTCACAATTACACTGAAGGAATGCACACACAAGTGCGCGGCCTTCTCATGGTTTAAAAGACCAGTTTCATTTTCTCGTTAACTTTGTACACAAGCCATATTTTTACCGCTGCATTGTCTGAAAGGTTAAACATAAAAGATGAACATTTAGAAAAATTATATCTGGGCGCACTTTTAGTGGGTAGCACAAGAAAATCTTTAGTGCATCGAAATATGGTAATTACAAATATTATGTCCTTATATTTGGAATACTTATAAGTGGGTTCGACTGTACATACTCCTGCATAGATTTTACAGGCTGGTCGAATCAGTGGAAGAGTGATTATGATGGTGAACCCTTGCTCTTTTGAAAGACGTTTGACTTGGCCATCTGCCCATTCATTTTCAGCCGTACTTTAACATTCTCTTAGTGTAGATCCTTTTTTTTTTACTGATTCCTTGTCATTACTGCTGAAGAGCACTTTATATGTTAAGCACAGGTTGATGTACTCCAATAATCTCTCTTCCCATTTCTTTCTGATCTGGCCGTTTTTGATGCCTTTTATAACCATGCAGTTAGCTACGCTGCAGTGATCATACCTCCCTTGCACCATCACACTTGACCTGATGGTGGCATTCAGATGCAGGAAAGACATGATTTACAAGTCGCGCCGTTTAAAGCCCCTAAAACTTCACAAAGTAGTGACATATGTGGTTATTCGTGCGCCTCCTCTCTTTTCCTCTCCTCCAACTTCTCCAAGGCCGGCACTGCGTCGGTATTGGCCAGATGCCGTCACGTGAGACTGCTCGCAGTTTTCATTTGTTTACAGTCGCTGGCAACAACCATCTTTGCTCTCGAGGCACGGACTGCTTGGGGCACAGCGCATCTGCTTTAACAAATACGAACTTGTCCTTCCGCACACACTGTGCTGTGAAATACTTGTCACCCAAGAATGAAGTCGCTGTTCGTTGCCGTGAGTGTTTGTTGTGCCTTCTGATTCCAGAACAAGTCTAGTGACGGCCGAAAGCTCATCATGATACCACCCGTTAAGCAGAACGAGTTGCGACAAAAGACATGCTTGCATAGAATCCGAAGTCAGAACTTCAGGCCTACATTTTTTAATCTACTTTGCGAATTCCGCGTCTCTCACTATGAGCATGGTTTGATGTTTGCTCAATTCAATTCCTGCTCTTATGCCTTAGGCAAGTCGCAGTTAATTGTGTAGGACGTCTTGATCTGTCACTCAGGTTTCATTAACGCTTCTGCGCTGCTGTTTCTTTTTTTATCAACAATACATGTTTACGTCTTCTGCTTGTCGTTACGCGACAAGTGGTTTGAGTTCGCGGTATTGGTTTGTTCACTTAATTAGCATGCACGCAGGAAGACATTGGAAACTGTGATTGCAAAACTTCAGAGATTCCTTGCAGCTGTTTTGAATAAACAAGACTGGAGTGCAGCAACTCACATTAAGATTAGTACTCTCCGTTGGTTTTGTTGCGTGCTGGTGTATTTCAGAGCCAATTGCTCTCTCTGGCTCTTTTACGTTGACCCATCAGC
This sequence comes from Rhipicephalus annulatus, assembly GCA_013436015.1. Lineage (NCBI taxonomy): Eukaryota > Metazoa > Arthropoda > Arachnida > Ixodida > Ixodidae > Rhipicephalus > Rhipicephalus annulatus. The sequence goes on from WOVY01004355.1 coordinate 105,520, forward strand.
CAGGGAACTCACGATGCGAGGGCAGCTATACAAAGCGTGCATTCCTTCGAGTGATTGGGTGTGTGCATTGCTTAGAAACCTCACACATACGAGCCATTTTGCTCGAGATTATTTGCTATTTCGTATGAAGGTTTATATCCGCGAGTGGAGTTCTCGCAAAGTAATCACGTATGGTGGCAAGCTAGTTCATTCATACCCTAGCTCATTCTTTCAGCAATATAGTTTGTGAGATACGTCCACAAGGTGCAGTTCCGAAATGTGATTGATGCGTGTAATCACTTCACAAAACAAACACAGCTGTTCAAATGTACAACATAGCTGTTCGAATGTACTTCATCTCACACATAATTGAAACCTTAGATACCTCACCAAACACTAAAATTGGCCTTGGGTGGCATCGCCGTCCCGTGTCGATAGCGTCGACGCGAGTTGTTGCTTCCACTGCATGACAATCACTGTGAATGCTCTTTGCACATAATGTGTACGGCAAAGCTTGCACCACCCATGCACTGAGTAAGGAAAGACAGGGCGTTATCGCGTCAGCTAATAAAAAGGTAAGCCACAGCTGCCGCATATGAACGTCTGAGCGATGTTATTTACAGTGCAAAACATACTCGGAGACGCGCTAATCCATGTGCAAATAAAAAATGGGGTTTCTCACTAACGATCGTTTTTAATGTTTAAAAATATACACACTAAGAGCTGATGCACACAAAGTAAACATCTGGTCACTGCGACGCCGAGTGACTCGATCAAGGCGTAATCCCACGTACTCGTTTCATTGAACAACGTTACACGCGTAAAGATAATTTAAGGGTGAATTAGACGGCTGGCACGAACGCTGCCTGCCAAGCAAGCACTCTCGTCGCGAAAGGGCATCTGCTACGCAGGAGCAATACAGGTGGCGCCACGTTCGAAAAGAAAGTGCGAGGGTGAGGCGACCGAGGAGAAACGAGAGTGGAGGAGGAGTGTCACTACTTTATGAAGTTCTAGGGGTTTTAACGCCATTTCGACAAAGCACCATCTGTTCAGCACAGAAGAAACCTCTTTACTTATAGTGACACACAAGCACAGCGGCTTGAAAACAAAGCAAAAAACAAAGCGCAACCTGATGCAATGACGCGGTTCACCCGCAAGGCCGCAGCGTGCGTGCGCCGACATCCGAAACTGTGTTTTTGATGTTGGGTTTGTCATAGTAAACTTCGTTAGACATTTGCTCTGCAGGGCACAATTGGCCAGTTTCAAACCTATGGCATATTCCACTGG
>WOVY01004356.1:0-109907 GCA_013436015.1 Rhipicephalus annulatus
TACATTCCTGGCATTACGTCTGTTATATCTCATTAATATTGTGTTAAAAACACGGAAAAACGAGCCCTTAGGTATACACTTCTTTCCCTTATTTCATTGAACGAGGGTCTCGTACTGGCAGACTTGGTGTGTTTAGGTTGTATAAGAGGGACAATTAATCAGCTGCCCGCTCATAATAAGTTCACGTGCTACGTGGCGCCAAACATGCGCATAAGAGTGTTTCACACTCGTTGTTTGGCTTATAGATGGCGCTGACTGTCACTCCTACTTCTAAATTCACAGATAAACCCAAAAAAGTGGATGGAGGGAGGGCCGCTGTGATAGCTCAGTGGATAGAGCATCGAACGCGTAATTCGAAGTTCGTAGGTTCGATTCCTGCCTCACAGTTGGTAATTTTTTCATCCACTTTTCTTTCTTCTCATTTACATTCCATTGGTTTTAATAACTTCCCCTGTACATTCCTTGGCATTACTGTCTGTTATATCTCACTAATATTGTGTTAAAAACACGGAAAAACGAGCCCTTAGGTATACACTTCTTTCCCTTATTTCATTGAACGAGGGTCTCGTACTGGCAGACTTGGTGTGTTTAGGTTGTATAAGAGGGACAATTAATCAGCTGCCCGCTCAATAAGTTCACGTGCTACGTGGCGCCAAACATGCGCATAAGAGTGTTTCACACTCGTTGTTTGGCTTATAGATGGCACTGACTGTCACTCCTACTTCTAAATTCACAGATAAACCCAAAAAAGTGGATGGAGGGAGGGCCGCTGTGATAGCTCAGTGCATAGAGCATCGAACGCGTAATTCGAAGGTCGTAGGTTCGATTCCTGCTCACAGTTGGTAATTTTTTTCATCCACTTTTCTTTCTTCTTATTTACATTCCATTGGTTTTCATAACTTCCCCTGTACATTCCTTGGCATTACTGTCTGTTATATCTCATTAATATTGTGTTAAAAACACGGAAAAACGAGCCCTTAGGTATACACTTCTTTCCCTTATTTCATTGAACGAGGGTCTCGTACTGGCAGACTTGGTGTGTTTAGGTTGTATAAGAGGGACAAATTAATCAGCTGCCCCGCTCATAATAAGTTCACGTGCTACGTGGCGCCAAACATGCGCATAAGAGTGTTTCACACTCGTTGTTTGGCTCATAGATGGCGCTGACTGTCACTCCTACTTCTAAATTCACAGATAAACCCAAAAAAAGTGGATGGAGGGAGGGCCCGCTGTGATAGCTCAGTGGATAGAGCATCGACGCGTAATTCGAAGGTCGTAGGTTCGATTCCTGCTCACAGTTGGTAATTTTTTCATCCACTTTTCTTTCTTCTTATTTACATTCCCTTGGTTTTAATAACTTCCCCTGTACATTCCTGGCATTACTGTCTGTTATATCTCATTAATATTGTGTTAAAAACACGGAAAAACGAGCCCTTAGGTATACACTTCTTTCCCTTATTTCATTGAACGAGGGTCTCGTACTGGCAGACTTGGTGTGTTTAGGTTGTATAAGAGGGACAATTAATCAGCTGCCCGCTCATAATAAGTTCACGTGCTACGTGGCGCCAAACATGCGCATAAGAGTGTTTCACACTCGTTGTTTGGCTTATAGATGGCGCTGACTGTCACTCCTACTTCTAAATTCACAGATAAACCCAAAAAAGTGGATGGAGGGAGGGCCGCTGTGATAGCTCAGTGGATAAAGCATCGAAACGCGTAATTAGAAGGTCGTAGGTTCGATTCCTGCTCACAGTTGGTAATTTTTTCATCCACTTTTCTTTCTTCTTATTTACATTCCATTGGTTTTAATAACTTCCCCTGTACATTCCTTGGCATTACTGTCTGTTATATCTCATTATTATTGTGTTAAAAACACGGAAAAACGAGCCCTTAGGTATACACTTCTTTCCCTTATTTCATTGAACGAGGGTCTCGTACTGGCAGACTTGGTGTGTTTAGGTTGTATAAGAGGGACAATTAATCAGCTGCCCGCTCATAATAAGTTCACGTGCTACGTGGCGCCAAACATGCGCATAAGAGTGTTTCACACTCGTTGTTTGGCTTATAGATGGCGCTTACTGTCACTCCTACTTCTAAATTCACAGATAAACCCAAAAAAGTGGATGGAGGGAGGGCCGCTGTGATAGCTCAGTGGATAGAGCATCGAACGCGTAATTCGAAGGTCGTAGGTTCGATTCCTGCTCACAGTTGGTAATTTTTTCATCCACTTTTCTTTCTTCTTATTTACATTCCATTGGTTTTAATAACTTCCCCTGTACATTCCTTGGCATTACTGTCTGTTATATCTCATTAATATTGTGTTAAAAACACGGAAAAACGAGCCCTTAGGTATACACTTCTTTCCCTATATATATATATATATATATATATATATATATATATATATATATATATATATATATTGTCGCAGTGCAACGCGAACAAAAGTTGACAGCAGCCTACGGCAGCGAAAAGAGCGTATTCAGGATCAGCTGTACAGCAAGATGCGTGCTTCGTTGTCGTCCCGAAAAACCACCTGACCCACTAGCTGGAATCTACAAAACGTAACTATCATTTTTTTCATATAAACACGTGTCACTTGCCCCTCCTTGTAAGAGCATCACCCCGATGCTGATTCAGACCCACAGTATTTTGTTTTAACGTGCAGTCTGTCAGTCACATACGGCTTCATACGCACTACATGAACAAGTTCAGGCTGGTGCTGGCGACTCCTCGGGCATTGGGGACTGTCGGAGACGACCTCGTAGGTGACGTCACTTAGCTGGCGCGATACTCGTTATGGCCCGAAATATCGCCTTAGCAGCTTCTCGGACAGTCCACGTTTTCGTACGGGTGTCCAAACCCACACTCTCACCGATTTTGTACGTTACAGTTCTATGGCGAGCATTGTAGCGGCCTGCGTCGTAGTCTTATCGCTGGTGGATCCGTAAGCGGGCGAGCTGCCTAGCTTCTTCCGCGCGTTCAGTGAACACGTCAGCGCCTGGGTCGGTAGCGTCCCATTCATGTGACAACATCGCATCCAGCATAGTCCGTACCTCCCGTCCGTGAACCAAGCTGAATGGAGTCATGCGAGTCGTCTCTTGTTTAGCCGTATTGTATGCGAACGTGATATAGGGTAAAATTTCGTCCCAATTTTTATGTTGGACATCCACGTATATCGACAGCATGTCTTCAATCGTCTTGTTGAGGCACTCCGTTAGTCCATTCGTTTGCGGGTGGTACGCAGTGGTCTTACGGTGAGTCGTTCCACTAAGCATCAGGACGTGGTCTAAAAGAGCTGCCGTAAATGCTGTTCCGCGATCTGTGATCACGATAATCGGGGCACCGTGGCGTAGCACAATATTTTCTGTGAAAAATCTCGCCACTTCCACTGTGGTGCTCTTTTGGATAGCTTTTGTTTCGGCATACCTGGTTAGGTAGTTTGTTGCGACTATAACCCAGCGATTCCCTGCAGTGTATGTAGGAAGGGGTCCCAAAATATCCATTCCTATCTGTTCAAACGGTGTACGTGGAACCTGAACTGGTTGCAGGTGACCGGCGGGTCTCTTTGGAGGTGACTTGCGTCGCTGGCAATCAAGGCATTGATTGATTGATATGTGGGGTTTAACGTCCCAAAACCACTATATGATTATGAGAGACGCATGGCAATCAAGGCAAGTGTGAATGTGGTGCTTGACGGCTGTTGTGAGTCGTGGCCAGTAGTATCCCTGCTGTACTCTTGCCAATGTGCGAGTGTAGCCTAAATGGCCAGACGTCAGTTCATTGTGAAATGCTTGGAGCACTTCAGTTCGAAGGGGTGCAGAAATAACGAGCAAGTAGGGAGCTCCGATGGATGAAAAGTTTCTTTTGTAGAGGACGCCATTGCATAAGCAAAACGACGATAATATCCTTGCAAAGACTCTAGGTGCCCTCGAAGAACGTCAGTCCACGTAATTGATCAAATCAAGCAATTCAGGGTCACTTCGTTGTTGTTGGGCAATCGTGGACGCGTCGAGAACACCAAGGAAGGCCATATTGTTGTCAAAAAGAGAAGCTGACTGTACTGGTGATCGAGACAGGCAGTCGGCGTCCGTATGGCGCTTCCCAAACTTGTGTATGACCGTCATATCAAACTCTTGTAACTTCAGACTCCACCGTGCTAATCGGCCGGTTGGATCTCTTAAATTAGTCAACCAACAGAGTGAATGATGGTCACTTATAACTTTGAAAGGGCGGCCATACAAATACGGGCAAAATTTCATAACTGCCCAGACCACGGCAAGGCATTCTTTCTCACTTGTTGAATAATTGGCCTCAGCGCGTGTTAGCGTCCTTCTCGCGTAGGCGATCACTCGTTCCGTGTCTTCTTGCCACTGCACAAGCGCAGCTCCGAGGCCTACATTGCTTGCGTCAGTGGGAAGCATTGTTGACGCTTGCTCGCCGAAGTGAGCAAGCACTGGAGGTGTTTGAAGACGTTGGCGGAGGTCATTAAACGCTGCTTGCTGTTCGTGGTTCTACTCAAATGTGGCGTCGTCTCTAGTGAGGCGAGTTAACGGCGACGCAATCCGTGCGAAGTCGGCGATGAACCGGCGATAGTAGGCGCATAGGCCCAGAAAGCTCCTGACAGCTTTCTTATCGGACGGTACTGGTAACTGTGCCACGGCCGCAAGTTTTTCGAGATCAGGCCGAACGCCGGTGCAGCTGATGACATGACCAAGAAACAGCAGTTCTTCAAAACAAAAGTGGCATTTCTCTGGTTTCAATGTGAGGCCTGCGGAGCGTATGGCTCGTAAAACAACTTCTAGCCTCTTGAGATGCTCGTCAAAAGTTGGGGAAAACACTATGACGTCGTCTAGATAAACTAAACAGGTCTTCCATTTTAACCCTGAAAGTACAGTGTCCATGAGCCTTTGAAAAGTAGCGGGCGCTGAGCACAGACCAAAGCGTAGAACTTTAAATTCATATAAACCATCCGGCATCACAAAAGCGTTTTCCCGATCTTTTGGGTCTACCTCGATCTGCCAATATCCACTTCTGAGGTCCATTGAAGAAAAGTAGCGAGCGTTTCGAAGCCTATCGAGGGAGTCATCAATACGTGGAAGCGGATACACATCTTTCTTAGTCACTTGATTCAGCTTCCTGTAATCCACGCAAAAACGCAGGGTACCGTCCTTTTTCTTAACTAATACTACAGGCGATGCCCACGGGCTCTGTGATGGCTGAATCCCATCATCTTTAAGCATTTTAGCGACTTGTTGTATCACTTCCTGTTCCTTTGGAGCCACACGATAAGGATTCTGGTGTATAGGCCTTGCTGTGTCGTGGGTAATTATTCGATGCTTTGTTAGCGGCGTTCGACCGACCCGTGATGTCGACGAAAAGCAGTCCTGGAATTCAGCTAGCAGCTCAAGAAGTCTCGTTCGTTCGTCCCTTGACAACGTAGTACCAACGTCAAGATGAGGTACTCATTCTTCTTGAGATGCTTTGTCTAGGGCCGATAAACTGCCTTGGATTTCTGCAGTAGTGTCAAAGTAAGCGACGGCTGTACCCTTCGGGAGATGTCGGCGCTCAGTACTGAAGTTAGTGAGCAGCAAGTTTGTGCGTTCAGCAGTGACAGTGACTAGACCTCGAGCAACTGAAACACCGTGGCTAAATATCAGCGAGCTTATTTGGTCATCAATACCGTCGCCGTCAAACGGCTCATCCCCTGCCACCGAAACAAGCGTACACGATCGTGGCGGGACGACCACATCATCATCCGTCAGACGCAAAGGCCCTGAACAAGACGTATGTATCGTCTCTGAACAATCGACTAAAGTAGGGCTGTTGTTGCGAAACGTAATGACACTGTCAGGGATGTTGATGACGGCACCATGTTCTCTCAAGAAATCCATTCCGATAATCAGGTCTTTACAGCATGAAGCGAGAACGACGAACATCGCCACGAAAGTAGAGCCACCGATGTCGAGCCTTGCTGTGCAAATTCCGACAGGCATCAGTAATTGGCCACCTGCCGTCCTTTAGTGAGGTCCCGTCCACGCTGTCTTTACTTTCTTGAGGCGTACGGCGAGGTCATCACTGATAATAGAGAAGTCAGCGCCGGTGTCGACTAAAGCTTTGACTTGCTGTCCATCCACAAGAACGGTAAGGCCTGGGGTCACAGTTTCGTCGGCATTACGTCTTGTCGGCTTTACAGCGTCCTGAGGTGGGAGTAATGGGGGCTTTTTTTCTTCGTCTAGACAGCCTGCAACCTTACCCCCTGAGGTCGCCGCCTTCAGTTTCCCCGGTGTGGGCTGGGTAACCTCGCTCCTCTGGTGTCGGCAAAAGTGCGGCGCTGAAACGAAGGTGACTGGGCTGGAGAAGGAGAGCGTGGTCGATGTCGGAAGGCCGGCTCGTAATCAGTTATAGTCTCGTCATCATTTTTACGGCGGCCGTCGAATGGTGGTCGAGGTACTGGAGGTCCTTGAGAACTGACATCGCCACGGTGGGATACGTAGTTGTTGGCATGTCGAATGTCAAACCGTGGCCTGAGAGGGCGTGACGGATCGGCGTGGTGCCAGCAATAGCGGGCTATGTGGCCTACACCTCCGCAGTTGAAACAGAGTGGACGCCTGTCGACAGTGCGCCAGGTGTCTGTTCGGCGAAGCTGTGGTTGCCGTGATGACTCCTCACACGACGAAGGCCATGACAGGCCAGAAGACGGCTGGTCGTATGGGGGCTGGATGGGTGGGCGCCACGATGCCTCCCCCTGAAGGCGGAGTGGGTGGGGAGCTTCGAAGGGTGGCGGCGTACGTCATGGGACGTTGTTCGGAGGCAGGATCAGCTGTCGAGAATGCTTGGCGGATTTCGTCACGGACGACTTGAGCGACAGATGCCATGGGTGCATCCACTACCGGAGTCTGCAGCCTTTGCAGTTCTTTACGAACAACCTCTCTAATCATGTCACGTAAGGAGCTATGACTGTCAAACGTCACAGCGGTGGCCTGAATTTGGGGGCTGCTGCACAAGCGGTCATGTTGTCGGCAGCGTTGGTGAAGGGCCCGCTCGATAGCCGACGCTTCTTTGATGAAGTTCTCTATAGTGCTTGGCGGGTTGCGCAGAAGTCCGGGGAACAGCTGCTCATTCACGCCAAGCATGAGGTAGCGCAACTTCCTATCTTTGGTCATCTGCGGGTCACCCTCCGAAATAAACGTGTCATGTCTTCGGCGAACATGACTGACCGTTTCATTGGGTTTTTGGACCCTCAGCTCTAGTAGTTGGTGGGCGCGGTCACGTCTGTCGACATTGGCAAAAGTTTCAACCATCTTCTTGTGAAAGTCGGTCCATGTGGATAGGTTGCCTTCTCTGTTCTCGTACCAAGTACGAGCGCTGTCATCGAGATAGAAGTAGGCCCGGCCGAGCTTTTCCTGAGCAGATCACTGGTTGATCTTCGCAACACGGTCCTAGTGGTATAACCAGTCTTCTACATCTTCGTGTGCGCCACCACTAAAGCGTTTAGGCTCCAGCGATTGAAAAAAACGTTACCTGGGATGGAGCGGGAGGACTGGTGCCGAGAAGTACAGGCTGGGGGCTGATGTTAGCCATTTCTAGATGTCTGGTAGAGGTTTTCTGCGAGGGGTTGCAGTCTGGAGGAATACCTCGTAGCCGACGACTGAATCGATGGACAGGGGTTGCAGTAGGCACGTCCGGGCTGGATGAACGGCTCCCACCAGGAGTGTGAAGCATCGGGCAGCGTCGCGGCCCAGCACTTCCACCAGTGTCGCAGTGCAACGCGAACAAAAGATGACAGCAGCATACGGCAGCGAAAAGAGCGTATTCAGGATCAGCTGTACCGCAAGATGCCTGCTTCGTGGTCGTCCCGAAAAACCACCTGACTCACTAGCTGGAATCTACAAAACATTCCTATCATTGTTTTTCATATAAACACGTGTCAATAGTCAATATATATATATATATATATATATATATATATATATATGTGTGTGTGTGTGTGTGTGTGTGTGTGTGTGTGTGTGTGTGTGTGTGTGTGTGACGTAAGAAGGCAGGGATGGTTAGGAGAAGGAGATGAGGAAGAAGTGAGAATGGAAAAAAACATGGCGTATGAGCCAGGCCACGTCTCCCATTCAGCATAGCGTCACACAAGTCGACAGGATGGAGACCTTCCAGCCCCTTCATCAGTCGCACATCATCGACAAGGTTCTCCGCCAGACGCCCTGACCATAATTGAACTAGCGATCCAGCACCAGCAGTACACATCGACGAGCATCATGACGGCATCATCGACTGACCTTCCCATCGCCAAGTACACTGGAGCAGCGGACGATGAACCTGTACAGGACTGGTTCAACCTGTTAGAGCTCCACGCTGCCGCTGCATCATGGTCGGAACGGGAGATGGTCGCCAACTTTACCGACTACGTCTCCGGTGAAGCCTTCAAATTCTACCTCACCCACATATTTCAAAACGGCGAGTCATGGGAAAAGATCAAACAAGAAATGATCATTTGGTTTAAAGAATACAATGACGACTACGGCGAAGACTTGCTTATAACCCACCATCCACAGACAATAACGCGCGGTCGTCACAGTCAAAAGCAGTCTTCACGCATGAACCCACCACCTGCTTTTCCATCGCGTGGATCCTAGGTCGCTCACAACGACCAGCTCACGTCTCACACGTTCACTATGGTCAGAATAGAGCAGAGAAGCTCGCAGCGTACTCAGTTAAGCCCGGGACCTACAGTTCAGTTTCATACACCAGAAGAGCACGCATCGTTCGTTGCACAGACAGGCAGCCATTCCCAACTGGAATTCGACCAAACCACGCCTTTTGCGGCGTCGCCATTGAGTGCGCAGCCATCTGAAAGCCCAACACAGGAGGCCCGGAAGCGACTCCGACAGGTCGCCAGGTGCCAGGAGCCTACGTAATTAATGCTGTCGAAGGCGTCACTGATGTTCCTGCAGTTAAATCTGTCTTACCAACTTCGCTGCCTGAAAGCGTAGCAACAGCTGCCGACTGTGTAACTAGCAAAGACGACGATACAGCATGATGGCCAGAAGAAGAAGAGCGATCGGTTTATTCAGTCACTGATTATATAGGCGCGCGATAGCGCGCCGTGAGTATCTGCGCATGTCCGATGCGCAGTCGTGATGCAGTAGCCTTGCCGGATACATCCTTTCCGTTAACAACGAAATTACATACCCACCAAAACGGTGGTAAGTACATGGCATTTCAAAAAATGATATCATACACTTGGTTAAAGTCCTTATCATAATGAAGACGCTGTGGTGGCTTAACGGTTCGAGTCGACCTTCTCAAAGCTGGCGTCGGTGGTGAAGTTGACTGACGCACCACAGGTGGCGAAGGGTCGCCCGACGTCGAAACTTCGCGACGTCGGCCATTGGCTGGCGAGGTTGAAGTTGCCACTGTCAGATGGCCACCAACGTTGTTGTCCGCTGGGCTGGTATCAATGTCGTCGTCGCTTTCCTCGATGAACCGTTCGCCAGTTTGAAGTAGGTGACGACGGTTGCGCCTTAACAGCTTCTGGTCCTCCGTTTTCACAAGGTAGGACCTTGGATATGGCGAATCCACCACTTGAGCTTTTCGGGACCATGCAGCGTCTCTGAGCCTCACGACGACACCCTTCTGCAGAGGAGGCAAAGGTCTTCCCCCTTGGACCTGGCTGTGCTTTTTGACGTCGGTTGCGGTCGCCGTACTGAAGTCCGGGAGGTTGGCGCGAAGGCGCCTTCCTTGCAGTAGTTCACCAGGGGATCGCCCGTCCTCCAGTGGGGTAGAGCGGTAGGCCAGCAGGCCCAGCCAGAAGTCGTCGCCCGAATCGGAAGTTTTTTTTTCAAGATGCGCTTCACAACCTGCACATCTTTTTCTGCAAGCCCGTTTGACTGCGGATAATAAGGGCTTGAAGTGACGTGCGTGAAGTCGTACCTCCTTGAAAACAAAAGAAATTCATGGCTGGAAAATTGTGGGCCGTTATCAGTGCATACTTCAACGGGCACGCCAAATCTGGCAAAAATAGTGCTCAGTGCTGCGATGGTTGATTGCGCCGACATGTCAGGTAGTTTCTGAACTTCCAGAAAGTTTGATAAGGCGTCAAAGACAACGATGTACGAGTCCCCCGCAAACGAAAAAATATCAGCTCCAACTCTATGCCATGCACAACCTGGCACGGGCCGCATTTGAAGCGGTTCCTTGGGCTGTTTGTAAGCATACTTTCGGCATGTAGGACAAAGTTGCACCATGGAAGCAATCTCAGCGTTAAGCCCCGGCCAAAACACGAGGCGTCTGACCCTGTCTTTGCATTTTTGCATGCCGAGATGACCTGCATAGATTTTTTCAAGCATAGTTTGTCACATGCTTTTCGGAATAACAACCTTCGACGCCTTTAAAAGTATTCCGTTGACAAATGAGAGTTCTTGCTCAAAAGGCTTTAGTTCACCTTGTACTGGAAGCCCCACCGACAAACTTGCGATCACCGACTGTAGGTAGCGGTCACGAGCCGTTGCCGCGTGCAGTTTTTTCTGCGTTGCTTCTGTGACACGGTAACCTAGAAGCTGGATTGCGTGAAGTTCCACGTCGGTAGTAGCACCAGCCTCGTCTTGGTTGTCGGCAGTTGACCGGGACAACATGTCAGCAAGAACAAGGTGCTTCCCAGGAATATACTGCAAAGCAAAATCATACTTGAACAACCTCAAAAAGAACCGTTGAAGGCGAGGTGGCATGTCACTAATTTCCTTTTGAGCAATTGGCAAGAGTGGCTTGTGGTCCGTTTTAATTGTGACTTTTGGCCGTAGACGAACTGGTGAAATTTTTCGCATCCAAAGCAAATTCCTAGGGCCTCCTTTTTTATCTGTGCGTACAGTTTTGCTGCCTTAGCCAGTACTCGAGATGCGTAAGCTACGGGCCGCCACTCGTTATTGTGACGTCGCAGAAGAGCGGCACCGACGCTGTCCTTCGATGCATCGCAAGACAACCTTGTTTCCCGTCGTGGGTCAAATATTGCGAGCACGGGAGTGGTGGTCAGAATTTGCGTGACGCTTTTCCACTCTTTGGCGTGGTTTTCTGTCCACTCAAACTCGGAACTGGCCTTGATAAAAGTTCTTAACAGGGCCGTTCTTTCAGATAGCTGCGGCACGAACTTTCCAAAGTAGTCCAACACACCAAGCATACGTTGAACATCGGCCTTGCATGTTGGCACTGGCATTTGAACCAAACTTTTTACGAGTCCTGGATTTGGGGATATGCCGTTCGCACTTATGATATCACCCACAAACCGTAGCTCTTTTACGCCAAACTTGCACTTGTGCGGATTAAACGTTAATCCAGCTGTTTCAGCAGTTATGAGGACTGCTACCAGGCGCTCATCATGCTCTTCCTTCGTTGAGCCCCAGACCAGGATATCATCTATATATATGAGCACGCCTGGCAGACCATCAAATATCTGACAAAGTGCCTGCTGAAACACCTCGGGTGCAGATGAGATGTCAAAAGGTAGCCTTAGAAAACGGTATCTGCCAAAAGGCGACGAGAACGTACAGATCTTTGATGTTGTCTTGTCCAAGGGCACCTGATGAAAGCTGGCGTTTGCATCCAAACAGCCAAAATAAGTAGCACCGGTTAGCCGTGCTTCCAAGTCCTCGCGTCTGGGTAAAGGGAAATGCTACCTCTTGATATACTTGTTCAGTCTTCTGGGGTCCATGCAAACCCTTAGAGCACCGTCTTTTTTTTCACCAGTACCAGAGGGCTTACCCAGTCAGTTGGCTCATGACGATGATGCCCCCCCCCCCCAGGTCATTCGCTGTAGTTCCTTCTTCAGAGGTTCCTGAAGTGCAAGTGGAACCCGGCGAGCAGGCTGAACGACCGGAACCGCGTCTGGATCCAGGACCATTCTGTACCGCTTTTTCAAGCAGCCGAGCCCTTGGAACAGGTGCCTGAAATCTTTCAAAAGTTCATACTCAGACGAGGCATTGACAGCGTCCACCGTACGTCGAACCAATTCAAGCGCTTCACTGGCATCGAGCCCAAGGATGGCTTGGCGCCCATTCTTTACGATGAAAAATTTCCCGCTTATCTCGGTGGTTCCGACAGACATTTTCTGTGACGTTGTTCCATAACTTGAAATAACGCCCCCGTTGAAGGCGCGCAACACTGACCCGGTAAGTTGCAACGCTTCTTTGGATACAAGCTTACGGTACGTTGTAAATGGAAGTAAGCTTGCCTGCGAACCGGTGTCCACTTTGAACGTCACTTCTCTGCCATTTACTCGAGCCTTGATTGTCCAGTCTTTCTTGCGACAATTTTCGGAGCCGATTTCGAGAATCTCAGTCATTCTCAACGAGATTAGCTACTTCGCTAACAGCGGTAGACTTCTGGCAACAACTTGCAAAGTGGTTGTATTTGCGGCAAGAATGACATAATTTACCATACGCGGGGCATTGCTTAGGTTTATGTTTGCGGTTGCACTTCCTGCAGCAAATATCTTGATTATCGCGACTCTGCTTTTTTTCCCGCTGCTGCCGTTTTTTCGTCACTGTTTCGCCACTTGAAACTGCGTCAATGCTGTCTTCTGTCCTATTCCAAACTAGGCTCCTTAGTGCCGCTGCTTCTGCCGCTTTACACATTTCCTCGGCTTTTAGTAGCGTCAGGCCTCTCTCGGCAAGCATTCTTTCACGCAGCTTTGGGTTGTTCGTGCCAAACACAATTTGGTCTCTAATCAGTGAATCGTGCTGATCCCCAAAGTTGCACTGTGTCGCCTGCTTCTTTAAGTACCACACAAACTTCTCAAAAGGTTCTTTCTCCGCCTGGCTTCGTGCGCGAAAAACATATCTTTCGTGAATTTCATTGCTCACCTCGGAGAAGTAGGCGTCGAACTTCTGCACGACCGTGTCGTAACATTCCTTGCTGTCTTCGGGGCCGTACTGAAAGTTGTTGAAGATGTCGAGCACTTCGTCTCCCGCGAAGCTCGGCAAAAGCGCCAATTTCGAGGAGTCACTTCTCGGGGCCTTCTCGGCTGTCGTTGCTTGCAGAAAAAGCTCGAACCTTTGCTTGAAGCGCTTCCAATTTTCAGACAAGTTGCCGACAGGCGCAATGGCCCGGCGGCTTCAGTAGGTCCATGGCGATTCCGCGCCGTTGCTGCCGTGCTTCGGTCCGCGTTGGCCACTTCTGACACCATGTAACTAGCAAGGACGACGATACAGCATGATGGCCAGAACAAGAAGAGCGATCGGTTTATTCAGTCACTGATTATATAGGCGCACGATAGTGCGCCGTGAGTATCTGCGCATGTCCGATGCGCAGTTGTGATGCAGTAGCCTTGCCAGATACAGACTGGACACTACATCAATTTGTAAAGAAAACGGGCATGATGTTCAAGAAGCACCCCAACCTCAGCAGGTTCCAATGCAACCACAGCAACGCCAGCAAAAGTGAGTCCAGGGATTCGAGACACTCCAATGGATACACCAACAACGACAACGCAAAGCGAGCCTCTTAAAGCAAACTCAAGACGCGAGGCATGTAGGCATAAGGTATCGGCGCCACAAACGCATTTGGCACAAGAGATCAATACTGCGCCTACGATTACAGCTCCGAAACCACAGAAAACGACGCAAGAGACGAAAAGGCATCATCTGTAGAACGCAAAGACCAAGACACCATTCCGTCAGCCACGACCATCGCACTCGCAAACTGGAAGCACACCGTCTATTCCCGCCATGACACACAATTCGACGCATGAGACATCTAGCCTTCTAAGGCTACAAGGACTCCCAACCTTGTTCGTTTTTCACTACTATCCAGGCTGTGTCATCATCATTTTCCGCGCTAATAGCATGGTTATGCTCTCCAGAACGCAACAGCCAACCTCGCCCACCTGAGATCTCCTAGATGTCACTGGACTGCCTTTCCTGTGAACGTTTTGTGCAAGTGCATGGAACTGCCGTGTTACATGGAAATACTCCATTTTGTGATATTTTTTTCCTATGATGGGACACCACTTCTTCATGTTTCATAGTTTGTAGCTCACGCATTCTTTCGGGGGGAGGTGGAATCCTGTGACGTAAGAAGGCAGGGGTGGTTAGGTGAAGTAGATGAGGAAGAAGTGAGAATGGAAAAAAAACATGGCGTATGAGCCAGGCCACGTCTACCATTCAGCATAGCGTCACATATATATACAGAAGACATAACATTTATTACGCTGTGTTATTAAAGCGGAACCAGCTTTGGAATCACGTAACGTTAAAGGAGCACTGACGCAAAATTTTGAAGGCAAAATAGTGAGATAGATGTCTGCGGAGACATACTCAACATCTGCCTAATATCAAGGACAAAATAATTAAAATTAATTTGAATGAGCATGTCGCGTGACTGAGCGAGATGCGGAGTATCTCACGACGCCGACGTCAGCGTGGTGTCAACGTAAATAATCTTGCATCACGAGTTTGTGTTGGCTGGTCAGTGCGGCGCCCGCTCATACGTGCTCTCGCGCACGACACCTACGTCGCAGTTTTGTGTGGTCGCGGGAGCAGCTGTGCTAGCCTAAGTATATCTAGGGACCATAGACTAACCACCAGAACTGTCCCTGCCTAGCTCGGTGCTCTTTGAGTCCGGAACAGCGACTGGGCACTTTAAATAAATGTCACGCACTCACGCAAACGAGGTTTCCTGTCGTGATAAGTGGCAGGGTCATAAGCTGACTATTGAAAAAAAAATTCGAACTTTTTGTGTCAGTGCTCTTTTAACCCGACATACGCCTCCATCATATGCGTGTATTGTTTATTGCGGTGTTATAAAACTAGATAACCAGCACTAACGTGACGCTTGCATAGAATATTTTTTTCCAAAACTGTTTCGAAACCTACCGGGGCTGTGTGGTAAAATATTCACTTGATTGCCAAAATACCTGGGTTCAATTTAGCATGGGGTCCTGTTTTTACCTTTTCATTAGTCGATTGGGTCAACGTGGTCGATGGTGTTTTTCCTTCGCTCTCTCGTATTTAACTTACCAATGTCTGTTCTCAACGTTCCTGGGAGAGAAAGAGAATAACGATAGAGGCGGGGAGGTTAACCAGGAATGTGCCCGGTAGGCTACCCTACACCGGGGAAGTGGGAGGGAAAAGGATATTTAATTATGAAGTAGGAGAGAAAAGTCACTGACTGGACCGATGCGTAACAGTTTAAACTTCCACGTTTCACATCACAAACGATGAATAAGAAAGGTGTCCTTGAGGAAACGCAACAGTGCTTTCGTTGCCTTTCGGAAATGGGAATATAGGGCAGCGCCATGCATTTCCTTATTTTCTCAGCAGTGAAACCACTTCCGTCCAGTTGACTTAGAACAGTGCGGAAGTAAAGCCTCTCGTTTCTGCATGCTGGGTAGTAACACAAAAGGTGTTCAATAGTCTCATCGATGGCACAGTCGTTGCACTTCGCATTGGTGAAGGCTACACCCAGACGCGGGCGGCACAACCCTGTACCTTCCTCCCTGGAAAGACCAGGGGCTAGCCACAGTACATGGTCGAGAGAATAGAGTCGATGATGTGCGAACTGTGATGATTGCCACTTCCGGAGTGTCACGTTTTAAATCAGCCGCAGCGATCCCATAGATATAACCTGGGAATCACCTGTGGCGCATATTCTCATACCCCGGCCCATGGTGTATGGTATGTGCCTCACGTGACTGGAGAAAAGGGTTTCATGACGTACACAACAGAATTTTCGCGTTATCGATGTCATGACCAAGCAGTCATTTTCTTCACACTAGATCACTTTTAAAGAGGTGATCCATCAGAGCACCAAGACTTGAGCGGACAATAGACAAAAACACTCTGTTTTTGTCTATTTTTCTCTGTGTTTGTCTGTTTGTTTTGTCTATTTCTGTCTGTGTTTTTGTCTGTGTTTTTGTCTGTGTTTTTGTCCCCCTCCATCCCACCGAAAAAAATTGCCGCCTACGGCCCTGCCGTCAGCTGGTCGAAGATTATAATCCCGAAGCAGCCATTACGACGGGCCTCACCACAATTATATCCTAGTTTTGACTAGTGAACCCGTGATATTTGATTAATGTAAGATATCTTTAGTGAATAAATATGACGCGCAATTTGTTGCGTGAAGAAAGAGAGAACTCTTTATGGGAAGGCAGAAAATTTAGCCATCCTGTGCTAATAGCTGAATTGTTACTCTGCTTGGGGAAGAGGATTGGGGGCTGAAAGACAGAAAGAGATAAGGATGTGCATTTTTCGAGTGATTGGAGAGCTTCCGAGTTTGCACTTCTGTTGAAGGTAACTATGCATGTGCAAAAATGGTGCTAACGTTCAATCACTGGTAAGGGGGTTCCAGCGGTTGTGTTTCAGCGCATTTTGTGCGCTGCATATTTCCAAAGCTTATGAATTTGTTTTTTAAGCGAAGCAGCTCTTAGATTCACGTGTGTAACGCTGTACGTACACAATAAGTTCTCCTCGCCTCAGGTGTTGGAGCGGTGCCAAGTAGGTCACGCCGCAGCTGCACGTTGACGTCACTCCCTCACCCGCAGCACGCTCACCGCAGCACCCGCAGTTGCCGGCTCCTCCACCCGCTCGCAACAGACTTCTATCCCGCTTCACCCTCTCCACCGCCGGACAATGCTCGACCGTACGTCGAGTGGAAACACTCTTTCGGCTTGTTTACCTACGATGAAACTTACATGAAACCTAACTCGCCTCCCGTGTCTGCGTTTCAAATAAACGTTTCTTCCAGCACCCGCGTCGACGCCCGTTTTGACCGGGTCAACTCCGTGCGCACCGCTTCGGCTTCGCATGCCATCAAGGACGTTAAACCCAACATATCAATCAATCAAGGTTCCCTTTGGGGAGATGGTCCATAAGTTTGTTTGTTTGTTTGTTTGTTTGCGAAATCATTGCGGGCTTACAATAGTAACTAAGTGTCACTGGTTATACATGCAGAAAATAACCTTGTATTACAGACAAGCCCGCATTTACAAAATTAGCAAGAAAAAAAACAGTGGTTAGTTTAATATGTTGAATAATTTGATATATGCCTTTTAATGAAATTATTGCATTTTCGGTGCTAATTTTCGTGCCCAAATTGACCTCGTGGCAACGTTTTACGGTAATATAAGAAACACGCCTACGAGGTAACACGCGCGATTTTTATTTAATTTTCAAATTTTCCGCATTTGGTAGTTGGGATGGTGGGGTAACACGCGAGAAAATGTGGTAGAAATTAAAATAGTGCCTCAAAAGTGTCACTACTGTACGAGGCATTCTTCGGGCGCTAGCGACGCCTTAACCCTGACGTTGGCCTTGTTTTTCAAGTCCTACTCAGCATGCTCTTTGGGGCACTATACAGAGCAGCAACGTTGGACTTCAGTCCTCCACTTTCAACTGTACTGATTATCGTCAGGTTTTCTGAAATTTCACGGCATCAATCGTGCTAACAGAACGAGCACTGAAGGGAACGCGTCGAATTCGCAC
Source organism: Rhipicephalus annulatus (assembly GCA_013436015.1). Lineage (NCBI taxonomy): Eukaryota > Metazoa > Arthropoda > Arachnida > Ixodida > Ixodidae > Rhipicephalus > Rhipicephalus annulatus. Next base: position 17,481 of record WOVY01004356.1, read on the forward strand.
GACGGACCGGCGGCGCAATGACGAAGGGGGGAGTGCACGATGGGAATTCTCACCGCTCGTAGCAGCTCGTGCTTCAAAATAAACATACAAATCACATTTAGAATGATTACTTCCCAGCTAGTTCAGATATCTCTTATATTTAGGAATAGTCTTAATCCTATAAGGAAAATCTAAAAATCTGTCAGGGAAAACCAACCACTTGAAGCGTTTCGGGCTGCCCGATGTTCGATAGATCAAGTGTTTCTGCTATGTTTGTTCGATGTAGCCGTAGAGTTTCCTCTGCATTGACGTTAAACCACTGCTAGGTAAATTTGAAAATAGATCGATACAAAGGATAATTCAATTTACACTTCAACCTATTTTTCTTTCTCCAATTGTTTTGTATTGGAGACCGTGAACTTGTCGTGGATTGGCTCACGGGGTCATGGGGCTTGACTTGTGCAGAATTTCTGGTGCCCTCGAGCTGTCTAAGTGGTTATAATTAGAAGAAGTGAAGAGAAACGTGCCCACCTGTAACTTTCTCTCCTAACGAGGACACTTCAACAGGTCGATATTTGGATGAGGTGTGGAGATTAAAAGATAGCGTAGCAGTAAAGGTATATCCTGGAGCTCCAGAGATTGTGCATAGTATACTGCATAAGAGGGGAGGAGGTAAAAGTACCATCTTTCCCTCTCCACCCTTAAAAAAATGTCACTCTAATTGCTTAACTTATTTTCCAGCGATGCATGAATTTAATCTTGCATATTTTACTGCAACCACAATATTATTCACAAGAATTGCAGAAAGTCTCTTAACGCGTTGTATACCAGTTTCCACGTATGCAGACAAAGCGAGTCAGCGTAGTGGCATCACACTACCCAGCGCATTCCATTGAAAATCGATTGGAAATTTTTGTGTTTTACATCAGCTTTTCAAAAAAACATATACATATGTCAAGTTCTGTGAACAAACAGCAGTACGGGCGCACAGCAAAATAGCATTCTTCTAAAGTCACTCGTAAAGGTCTGTATTTTAGTTCACTCTGAATTCATGAGTTTTTTTTTTAACTATTTGGCTTCATTCGAGGAAAGGAATGGTTTACCTTGTTTTTTGTGTGAGTTTTGCTACACTGTGAATGAGCAAAGTTTTGTAAGTTGCGTTGTCGCTTCGGCATTCACGCTTGCGGACGCCAGGCATACCGAGTTCGTGTTAGAAGCTGGTTGAATGCCGAATGCTAGGATCCGCTTCGCCAACGAGCGGCTCTGCACAAAACATTATGTGTAATATACAGGGTGCCCCAGCTATATTTAAGCAGAGTTTAAAAATATGCCGACACACGTAATTACGATGCGACCAAATGCATATTGCGGATCATTGCCTGGAGTTATTCAGACTATTTTTGTGTTGTAAACTATTCTTTAATTATATCTGTTTATTCAACTAAATTTTGAAGGAACTACGGCGGATAAAAAAATCAATAAGAAAGTTATAGATCGGTTTGCAAAACGTCCGAACAGACAGTTTCGAACTTTATATCTGCTAATTATTAGTCTTTCTCTGCTAACTACAAATGTCCGCGAAATACGAAAAGAAGAATACCACGTGACAAACCCACTGGCGCGCCTATGCGCGCCGTGATTCTGGTGCTCCTTAACGTTCTGCGTACGAACGATACGCTTCCCTTGCACCGGTTTATGATAGCAATAAGCAGTCGCAGCGGTTGTCGCTTTTGTGGCCGATAGCAAAACGCGTTCATAGAAAAGCCACCGCCATTGTTGCGGCCCTGTCGAGACGGAACAATCGGGCAAATGCTATGGTCATTCGTACGCGGAACGTCAGGGAGCACTAGAATCATCGTGTGCGCTGGCGCGCGACCGGGTTTGTCACGTGGTATTTTTTTATTTCACGGGCATTTGTAGCTAGCAGAAAAACAATAATAATTAACAGATATAAAGTTCGAAACTGTCTAATGGGACGTTTTGCAAGCTGATCTACAACTTTCTTATTAAAATTGTTTATCCATCTTCGTTCCTTCAAAAGTTGGCTAATTAAACAGATAAATTAAACAATATTTTAGAACACAAAAACAACGCCAGGCCTGTGCGAAAGGCGCAGCATGGTTAGTTATGTTAACAATTTATTTGCTTTATTCGGGGCGTAGATTAAGTACGTAATGAAGACATATATGCTAGAATTTTCTAGTTGGCTATAGTGGTACCAAATGCCTGGATTCGGAGAGCGGCGACAATTAGCGCTTTGAAGCAGAGCCATCAGCAAGCAAAGCCCTCTTGAACAATCTACTGCAGGTGATCGAAGCATTCACTTTAAACGTAATCATCAACGCTTTCGTACTGTTGATCAATGAGGACAATGTTGAAGACTAGCACGTTGAAGTAGAGTTGTGGGCAAGCAAGAATAGGCCTTGAATGGTGATAATGATGGTGATGATGAAAGCGTCGATTATGAGGAATAAGGTGTTGATGACGTGATAGTGATTTATGACAATACAAGCCTTGAGTCAGAGCCGTTAGCAAAGTGGCTGCGATGGTGATGATGATGATGTTAATAAAGAACGCGTTGAACTCATGATTAAGGGGTTGATTATGGCACATAGTGATGACGGTAATGATTAGCGCATTAAAACAGAGTTGTCCGCAGCAAACTTCGCTTGTACAACGAAGAAGGACGATACCATTTTCAAGCACAGCAGCGACACCAACGGTCGCGCAAGCGCTGACGGGAAAAATGTATACAGCGCAGCAGCAGCCGCGACGAGCGTGTGGGCTTCCCGCTTTACCTTTCCGCTTGCGCCGTTCGAGCACTTCTTAGACACCATGAATATGGCAAGGTGCAACTACGTAGGTACTTCAATCACGAACTTCAGTGTTCACCTGCGACGAGGTCTCGGCGATTTCAATCGGTCCCACAGTAGGATTAGTTGGGTGGCTCAAAAGTGTCACACTTGTGTTTCTTTTTTTTTTCATTTTGCGCCAGTGTCTCACAAAAAAAGCAAGAAAACAAAAAATACAACTCGTTCGCCTATGAAGTACATGAGTGGTTTTAAATTCGCGGATGCCTGCTGACCCGCAGGCCGTGGGATGGAATCCCGGCTGCATTTTCGATGGAGGTGAGAATGCTTTAGGCCCGCGTGCTCAGGCTTGGTTGCACGTTAAACAACCACAGGTGGTCGAAATTTCCTGAGCCTTCCACTACAGCGGCTCTCCTAACCATATGGTGGGTTTGGGACGTTAAACCCCCCATATCAATCAATCAGTTAGATTCGCGGATGCATTTGGAACCGTTGTCAATCTGCACTGTTGACAAGTACAATGAAACGTTTTTATTTTTAAAGAGTACTAGTAAGTAGCCTATGGTCAGCATTTACTAAATCAAGATACATATACATATACATAGAAATATCAGCCGTCATGCAGACACTGCGGAATCAGGGCGTCGATGAAGTATATATAAACATCCTGGAAGAAATCTACAGGGGATCAACTGCTACCATAGTGCTTCATAAAGAAAGCAACAGAATACCAATCAAGAAGGGTGTAAGGCAGGGGGACACAATCTCACCAATGCTATTTACCGCGTGCTTACAAGAGGTTTTCAGAAGCTTAGAATAGGAACAGTTAGGGATAAGAGTTAATGGAGAGTACCTTAGTAACCTTCGCTTCGCCGATGACATTACATTGCTGAGTAACTCAGGGGACGAATTGCAACTCATGATTACGGAGTTAGACAAGGAGAGCAGAAAGGTGGGTCTTAAAATTAATCTGCAGAAAACGAAAGTCATGTACAACAACCTCGGAAGAGAGCAGCGCTTCGAGATAGGTAATAGTGCACTTCAAATTGTAAAATACTATGTTTACTTAGTGCAGGTAATAACCGCGGAGCCGAATCACGAGACTGAAGTAACTAAAAGAATAAGAATGGGATGGAGCACATTTCGCAAGCACTCTCAAATCAAGACAGGTAGATTGCCCCTATTCCTCAATAGTAAGGTATATAAGAGCTGTATCTTGCCGGTACTTAGCTATGGAGCAGAATCCTGGAGACTTACAAAGAGGGTTCAGCTTAAATTGAGGACGACGCAGCGAGCAATGGAAGGAAAAATGGTAGGTGTAACCTTAAGAGACAAGAAGAGAGCAGAGTGAATTAGGGAACAAACGGGGGTTAAGGATATCATAGCTGAAATCAAGATGAAGAAATGGACATGGGCCGGGCATGTAGCGCGTAGACAGGATAACCGCTGGTCATTAAGGGTAACTGACTGGATTCCCAGAGAAGGGAAGCGGGTTAGGGGGAGACAGAAGGTTAGGTGGGCAGATGAGATTAAGAAGTTTGCGGGTATAAATTGGCAGCAGCAAGCACAGGACCGGGTTAACTGGCGGAACATGGGAGAGGTCTTTGTCCTGCAGTGGACGTAGTCAGGCTGATGATGATGATGATGATGATGATGATGGTGATACTAAACCACGTGCGCGTTGCTCGCAAAATTTGTGTAACGAACGATATGTATCTATTAACCTTCATTCGCACTATAACTACAGGTTGCAATAGTACTTGTAGCGAAAAAAGAACGAAAAAGCAGGGCAATGAAGGAAATAGGCACACCGTCTACCATTAACTCAAAGCTGAAAGTTTATTACACGCATGAAATAAAATCCAAAAAATAGAGGTGCAGCGCATAGAAAGTCAAACAACAAAGGCGCGTGTTTAGTGTCAATTAATAAAGTGGATTTTCTTGTCTTGTAACAACCGCAAAGGTAGAATTACACAAAGTGCGGCATTATTTGTGACATAATATGCCTCTGCAATTTCTCGCGTTGGCTGACCAGATTGATTGTTTAAAATTACTGTGATTTCGAAGACTGGATTGCATTTGCATGACTGACATAGCGACATGACATCCATTCAATGAATTTCAATGCTTGCTGGGGCACGTGTTATTAAGTATTGACCTGTCTGACGATGTACATGCGGACAAAAAAATTTATTTAACTCCTTCACAGCAACTGACAAAACAATTGACATGCTTCTGAACGAATTTTTCGTTGCCCACGGCAGGCTCTTGCAACTTTTAGTGTTCTACGAAGAACAAATCCGACTTATTTTATTTGTGATGGAAAACACAATCCCGCATCCCACGTCACTTCCTTACATTCCCCATACCACACGACTTTTTTTAAATTATTGACGTGAGATGTTGGCGCACAAAGGAGGCGTCGGCTACTCGTTATGCTTCGGAGGTATCTAACATGCATCGTGTAGGGTTCAAGTCTCTAAGCATAAGAAGTCCACTGCACATACAATATACAATTATAACAACAAAATAAACAATATATAAGAAGACATGAGGTTTCAAAAGAACGTATTCAACAATTTCATATATGTGCATATGCGTTGATGTTAACGAACGGAACTGTGACCAATGCATACAGTTACATTGTTGTGAACATAATAGTCTAACGTGACATAAATATGGCTGTCAGGTTAAAAAAAAGGAAAAAAATGTGCTAATATCGACCAAGAATGCCAACGTCTTCAATAAAAGGTTTCAATGCTTTTACAGCGCTCTTTTTTGTAAAGTTCTTGTTGGCCACGGACCCAAGAGATTGCCTAAACTAAATGATCTTCGATGTAAATCAATTAAGTATGACCTAAGTCTGTGTCTTGGTGTTTCGTGTTGTGACAATTCTAGAAAGAAGTGACATACGTCTCCATCTACAAAACCGAAATCGCATTCAGTAGTTTCAGCGCGCCCAATTTTGTGTAAAAAATGCTTGGCGTAAATAGTTCCTAATCTTAATCGGTGAATAAGTGTTTTCACGTTTCTTTCTAGAGATAACAAAATTTCGCATTCAGTTGATGGATCTATATGATATAAATCAAAGCTTCTGGAGTTTTGGTCAAACCACGTATTTTTACGCATACCGAAAAATTTTGTCTTTAAGATGCGGTGCAATCTATGTTTTGATATCGGAATAAAAACAAAAAAAATCTTTGTGATGTGCTTGTCGTGCTGCTTCGTCAGCTGCTGTGTTACGTGGTATTGACATGCTTTGGCCGCAAATAACACACACACACACACACACACACACAAAGTAAAGAGACACTCAACGGTACATCGGGACTACCAGGCGCTGTATTAATGAAAGGGTTAGGGAGCATGAATTAAATTTAATGAAAGATGGCTCGACGCATTTGCCTATGCATTGTAAAGCCTGCGGGTGTGTCCCACGTTTTAACGAGTTTAAGATTCTAGGTAGAAGTAGGCATAAAACTGCGCGTGAGTTGACGGAAGCCTATTACATAAAAAACAAAGGTGAAAGGTGTATCAGCGAACCCTCGGTGACATTTTACGTATAGGAGAAGAGATTGTTTGATAGCTGGATAGCGTAAGGCTGTGTGAAGGCTGAGCATGTCTGTATGTTGTCACTTAAGTCTGGATTTGCACCCAGTCTACTTTAGTTGACACCCCACCACTATAGATAGAAGAAGTCAGAAAAGCTTTGGAGAGCATGCAAAAGCTGCAGGTGAGGATAAGGTAACATCAGATCTGCTGAAAGATGGAGGACAGATTGTGTTAGAAAAACTAGCCACCCTGTTTACGAGGTGTCTCCTGACGGGAAGAGCACCAGAGTCTTGGAAGAACGCTAACATCATCTTAATACATAAGAAAGGAGATGAGAAGGACTTGAAGAATTACAGGGCCGATCAGCTTGCTCTCTGTAGCATACAAGCTATTTACAAAGGTAATTGCTAACAGAGTAAAGAAAACATTAGAATTCAATCAACCAAAGGAACAAGCAGGATTTCGAACAGGCTACTCAACGATCGACCACAATCATACAATCAATCAAGTTATAGAGAAATGCTCAGACTATAAACAACCACTACATAGCCTTCATAGATTACGAGAAGGCGTTTGATTCAGTAGAATTATCAGCCGTCATGCAGACACTGCGGAATCAGGGGGTAGATGAAGTAGATATAAACATCCTGGAAGAAATCTACAGGGAATCAACTGCTACCATAATGCTTCATAAAGAAAGCAACAGAATAACAATAAAAAAGGGTGTAAGGCAGGGGGACACAATCTCCCCAATGCTATTTACCGCGTGCATACAGGAGGTTTTCAGAAGCCTAGAATGGGAACAGTTAGGGATAAGAGTTAATGGAGAGTACCTCAGTAACCTGCGTTTCGCCGATAACATTGCATTGCTGAGTAACTGAGGGGACGAATTACAACTCATGATTACGGAGTTAGACAAGGAGAGCAGAAAGGTGGGTCTTAAAGTTAATCTGCAGAAAACGAAAGTAACGTACAACAACCTCGGAAAAGAGCAGCGCTTCGAGATAGGTAATAGTGCACTTGAAGTTGTAAAAGACTATGTCTACTTAGGGCAGGTAATAACCGTGGAGCCAAACTACGAGAAGTTGAAGTAACTAGAAAAATAAACATGAGGTGGAGCACATTTGGCAAGCACTCTCAAATTATGACAGGTAGATTGCCACGATCCCTCAAGAGGAAGGTATATAACAGCTGTATCTTGCCGGTACTTAGCTATACGGAGCTGAAACCTGGAGACTTACAAAGAGGGTTCAGCTTAAATAGAGGACGACGCAGCGAAAAATGGAAAGAAAAATGGTAGGTGTAATCTTAAAAGACAAGAAGAGAGCAGAGTGGATGAGGGAACAAACGGGGGTTAAGGATATCATAGCTGAAATCAAGAAGAGGAAATGGACATGGGCCGGGCATGCAGCGCGTAGGCAGGATAACTGCTGGTCATTAAGGGTAACTAACTGGATTCACAGCGAAGGCAAGTGGGTTAGGGGGGGACAGAAGGTTAGGTGGGCAGATGAGATCAAGAAGTTTGCGGGTATAAATTGGCAGCGGCAAGCACAGGACCAGGTTAACTGGTGGAACATGGGAGAGGACTTTGTCCTGCAATGGACGTAGTCAGGCTGATGATGATGATGACTTTAGTTGGAAGTGCCGCATGTGCTTGTCGTTTAGTGTTTCTTTACTTTGTGTATGTGTGTGTTAATTGCGGCCAAAGCATGTCAGTAAGCAAGTACCAACTAGGCCAACAATCAGTGTTGTTACGTGGTATGTTGGAATGTCCCGGTATCCACTGAAACAATATTTCAAGCTGGTTTTGGCTTGCTTTTGTGAGCTGTTTAAGTGTCTCGTAAATCAGGCTATCATTTATTGTTTTTGCTTTTGTGCTACAGAGCGAAGTTAGTGCCGCTTGTGAATCACTGAAGATTACCCATTTTTGAGCATCTCTGACAGAATGGATAAATTTTAAAGCGCTTACAATAGCGAGTAGGTCAGCTGCTGCAGACGATGTCACGCAAGATAACTTGAATGAATCTTGTACATTGAGGTGTGGTACAATATGCTGAGGTTGACGATGGTGGTATACTGAGGCCATCTGTATATACATGCATGTAGCCCCAATATGGTGTATATATCTAGTACATAGATAGATAGATAGATAGATAGATAGATAGATAGATAGATAGATAGATAGATAGATAGATAGATAGATAGATAGATAGATAGATAGATAGATAGATAGATAGATAGATAGATAGACAGACAGACAGACAGACAGACAGACAGACAGACAGACAGACAGACAGACAGACAGACAAATAGATATATATAGATAGATAGATAGATAGATTGATTGATTGATTGATTGATTGATTGATTGATGTGTGGGGTTTAACGTCTCAAAATCACCATGTGATTATGAGAGGTGCCGTAGTGGAGGGCTCCGGAAGTTTCAACCTCCTGGGGCTCTTTAACGTGCACCCAAATCTGAGCACTCAGGCCTACAGCATTCTCGCCTCCATCAAAAATATATATCTGGTAACGGGCTAATTGTTGGGCGGCTACAATGAACATGTCATTTTTTTCTGATTATGCCATCCACCGACACTTCGATGTTCGGTAGCGTCAGTAGCCATGGAGGATAATGAACGTCTGAGTTGAAAAACTCATTTCTTGGCAATGTACTGGTACTTTCTTTAATTTCTCTATGAACACAGCTTCCATTTCTCTGCAATATCTCTGGAGCAATGGGCTTTTTATACATACACATATACTTTTATACATATTTAAAATACCTGCAATATTTCTAGCTTCTTCATTATTCACGAGTGAAGGGCGTCCATAAGTATCTTTCTTTGCTATGCAAACCAATTTTCGCAAACCAATGCAACAATACGTAGGATACGCATCCTCTTTGAGGTGCTCAATTTGCGACTAGCAACTACTGCTCATCTTATATGCACAATGTTTTTTTTTTATTTCTGGTGCCATAGCATGACGTCACTTATTTTCGTTTAATAATATTCGAATGAGCCGACGCGAAACTAAACACCAGTTTCGCTGAACCCACAGCGTGTGGGTTGGCACCTTCTTGGAGCATACTTTGAAGTTTCAGTGATACTTGAAAGCATGCTCCAAGAAGGTGCAAATTATCAGTGCAAGGAACCGCACAAATAAATTCTAGCCCGATTGCTTTTTGTTAAAACACGTTTAGAATGTCCTCACTTCTTTGTACAGCACGTGACTTGTCAATAAAATAATATATTAATCGCTATACCTGGACCCTGTAAACACTCTCACTAGTTTGCTTACCCCGATCACGGTCAATTAATTGTTCGCCTTGTGAACAAGTAATCGTTGAATAATTATGAATTCGGTGTTCCAGCTCACATATTGCTCACAATAGCACGTTTTGACTCCACGTATTGATACGTGATAATCTGCATGCCGCTTGACTGCTACATCCTGTATACATCCACCCGGTTACACCTACACTGACTGCATGCTTCTTTTCGCATTTCATGCGTTGAGATACACGCAGGTGCGTTCGGACATGTATAGTATTTAGGATAGTCAACAAGCGGGGAAACGCCTCTTTTTTTTTTCGTTTGGTGCTTCCATAAAGCGGAGGACAGAAAACAGCCGGCACGTTCAACCAGTTTCACGTACGTGCTTTTCCCATAGTGCTTCGCGCGCCAGTGGTGGGTTCTGGGATCGAAGGAAAATGGTCTGTTGGTTTTCCCAGCGTCCACATATGTGGACATTTGTTTTATTCTACAACTAAAGCTAAATTAATTTTTCAGGTTTTTGGTTTACTTCCACTTTTATATGCATTGTTATAAGTATACGCAAAAAAAATACTTGTGAAACTGGATCGGCTCTGGGTCCACCACAAAGAATCCAGGAACTGTTTCATGGAAAGCTACCAACATGTTAGTACATTTCCCGCCTGCGGTATATATAGCTTGCGAATTTTATTCAAAGCGTTTACGAAGGATCTTGGTCATTATTTAAACTGCGATATATAAGCATTCATTTCCTCTTCTTGATTTCAACTATGATGTCCTTAACCCCGGTTTGTTCCCCAATCCACTCTGCTCTCTTCCTTTCTCTTAAGGTTACACCTACCATTTTTCTTTCCATTGCTCGCTGCACGGGCATGTAGCACGTAGACAGGATAGCCGCTGGTCATTAAGGGTAACTAACTGAACTCCTAGAGAAGGCAAGCGGGTTAGGGGGAGACAGAAGGTTAGGTGGGCAGATGAGATTAAGAAGTTTGCGGGTATAAATTGGCAGCAGCAAGCACAGGACCGAGTCTACTGGCGGAACATGGGAGAGGCCTTTGTCCTGCAGTGGACGTAGTCAGGCTGATGCTGCTGATGATGATGATATAAGCATTCATAAGCTGATTGCAAAATATCATTCGCCGATGTGCCTCTCCTGCCCCTGGTATAGCACGAAATTCGGCTTTTGGCTTGCATGTGCATGCACGCATCGAAGGACTGCACAAAAAAAGCACGACTTTCATAGGGTCATTCAAGTCTGGATCACGGCAGAGCTGGTGCGCACCTATAGCTGGTCCTGGCTTGGATATGTTTCACCCTCTTCCTAGCCATATCTAAACATGTGTATGTGTGCTGTCTTTTTAATTTTTTTCTGTCTCTCCATCTCTCTCTATGCATGTAGGTAAATGGCTGACGTATACGAAAGGGGAAGCTGTCAGTCAACAGTGTTATAGATGAAGTACTACGACCATTCAACGTAAGAAACGGTGCCACCAATAGACGGCTGCAGTCTTCTGTGACATGCAAGGGGCTTTCGACAATGTTCTGCGTGACTATAGTTGACACTTGCGAGGCGCTGTTTGCACACGAAGAAAGACACACGGAAAGCACAGGTAGAGCAAACACGAGTGCGAACAAATTTTTATTTGATAGAAACATGACAAATGTGTACATGGTGAAGGAAAGAATGAAAAAAAGCGTGAGCCTGCGCACTGCCCACGACAGGAGAGCAACCTTATCCGCGTGAATTGTCAAATCTGGCCTTGTCAGCTACCTAAATTTGCATCTAAAAAGAAACTTCATCTTCGGTCAAATGTATCGACGGCGCACTAAGACACATATCTTCGCAAAGCTTGCGCATAGTTAAAGCTTCAATAATTTTTATTTTCTTGTGTCTTTAGATCGCAATACAACAGCGATGTTTTATAGACCTGGTTGACAATGGCAGCTGCTGCAATGGGTAGCTGAGTTACCAGGGTGACCAACTAGCCCCTACGCTGGCCTTTCTTCTGAGTGACGTAATTCTAAATGCTGTTGAAGACTGTACTGACGGCCGTATGCATCACTGGGTAGCAGGATGTGTGATCCGTGGGTAGCAGTATGCATCAGTTGGTAGCAGCATCAGGAAAGTACAATATTCGTGACAAGTGTAAGAAGGTGACCGAAACAATCATCCCATCTATCGTGGTATGCTTCAAGAAGGAGTCCTGAGCCCAACTGCATTTATTATCGTATTTAATGGCCTCGTAAGAAGTTACGAGGCAAAATCTCGGTCTTTGAGTACGCGGACAGCTGTTTTTGGACCATGAATATAACGCATTTGCAAGTACAAGCAAAGATAGAACATGCGGTATCGACAACGTCTGCATATGCGGACGATATATATATATATATATATATATATATATATATATATATATATATATATATATATATATATATATATATATATATAGTGATTGATGGGAAGGTCATACCTTCCGTAACTCACAAGTTTCTCTCATTTGTCATCGACGGACCGCGATTTATTGAAGTACATGTCTGCATTAAAGAAAAATAAAGACCCAGAGAGTTTTGTCCAGGTCATTCGCCATATGTCTGAGAAATTGCAGGGGCTATCAAAATTCTCTCTTCTACAGCTATACCAGGTACTGTTTGTTGGATACCTCCACTACAGTGCTCCTGTTCCTTTTCGTGTTGTCAAATCCGCTGTTCACACAATCGAGGGTTCTCAAGTACATACCATCCGAATTTTCCTAGAATTAACAGTACCTCGATGTACTTCTACATGGGGCCATATAGCAGAAAAATGTACTTGTCTGGCTTGCGTTTATCTTCAACACGAGCCACTGAGGGTATACATCTAAGACTACTGACTAGGCTCCGGGACCATACACTGAGAGACGTTTTTAACGCACGTCCCAATGTTGTATACTCGGAAGCTGTCATGTCGCAGCAAGATTTGCTGCCTTTGAATGACAAGTAATATCCATAATTCCTTTGTGGACAATGCCTAAGTCGATTGTGTGACTCTGGATCCCTGCGATAACAAAGAAGTCGAAAATACTAAACGCCGGACTTAAGCATTTCGTTGCGTCGTACATTTCCGATATCTACGGATAGGAACCACATTTTTTGCGAATGGCTCTGTCGCGCAGACCTCCTCAGCAGCAGCTCTTATGGAACGGAATGAAAAAAACTTTATTTCTGCAGCTCTCATGATACCACACATAAGCATCGCGAAACGCTTCAAGATAGTGCATCGGACATAGCCTGCTGCCGCTGAGCTGACCGGCGTCCGACAAGCTGCCCCCTATGTTGCACAGCAGAGTCCCGCGAAATGGACATTATTATGCGATTCGAAGCCGGCACTTCAACTAATCCAAAATTACACGGAGCAAGCAAATGCATACAATTCTCTGGTGTACGACACCATAAATCTGTTAAATGAGGCGTCTCAATGCGGGCACACCGGTGCATTGCCATGGATGGAATTTCTGTCACTGTTGTAGAGCTGCGAACGAACAAGCTGACGCAGAAGTAAGAATGGTGCATACTGTGGGGGTGTTATCACCCTTGGGGAAGTCGTTTGCGCCTGCCGCAGTTAGGGTTAATAGCCGCAGAGCTGTAGGTAGCGCAGTGCTCGGACGCGATCTTCACCATCATTATCATTATGGTTAGCGTGGTATAGAGTAACTTTATATGCTCCCATAGGGAGCATAGTAGCACATAGTTCTGCCATCTTGCCTAGTTAGGCCCACAGTTACACGGTGGAGCCGCGCTCTGTTTTTGCAGGTGACTTGCTTAAAAAAAATATCTCTGGCTGAATGACGAAGCGTGTCGCCGATCGCCAGTAGACATGCCTGGCGTGTCAGCGACCAGCAAAGGAAGAAGAAACACCTGCTTTCGGGACTGTGCCAAGCGAGTTCAAAAGCATTTGTTTTAGTCTGCCCGGTAACGCAAAGGCGTAGCGTAGTGCCGAATAACACGCTATGCCGCTGCTGCATGGTCAAGTGGCGTCCGCTATAGAACATAAGCAACAACTCACAAACACAAAATATAGGTCATATGAGTTTCAAGGAGCACCACACTAAGCCTACAGCATTGATTATATCTTACTATGATTTCTTTGAAAATGGTGCCGAATCCTCGCAAATACATGCGTGGATTCAGAATAGGTAACAAGCTAGAGCGCACGCAAGTCACTTGATAGATTACAAGTGGATGGCGACCACTTTCGGTGGTGCTGCCTGCGCACCAGCTCCTCCGCAGGGTATGGTTGCACGAAAGTCGCTTGATAGATTGCAGGTCGACGGCGACCGCTTTCGGTGGTGCGGCCTGTGCACCAGCTTCTCCGCAGTGCATGGTTGCATGAAAGTCACTTCATAGATTGCAGGTGGACAGCGACTGCTTTCGGTGGTGCGGCCTGCACACCAGCTTCTCCGCAGTGTATAATTGCACGAAAGTCACTTGATAGATTGGAGGTAGACGGCGACCGCTTGCAGTGGTGCGGCCTGCGCACCAGCTTCTCCGCACTGTATGGTTGCATGAAAGTCACTTGATCGATGGCAGGTGGACGGCGACCGCTTTCGGCGTTGCGGCCTGCGCACCAGCTTCTCCGCAGTGTATGGTTGCATGAAAGTCACTTGATAGATTGCAGCTGGAGGGCGACCACTTTCGGTGGTGCACCAGCTTCTCCGCAGTGCATGGTTGCACGAAAGTCACTTGATAGATTGCAGGTGGACAGCAACCACTTTCAGTGGTGTGGCCTGTGCACCAGCTTCTCCGCAGTGTATGGTTGCACGAAAGTCACTTGATAGATTGGAGGTGGACGGCGACCGCCTTCGACGGTGCAGCCTGTGCACCAGCTTCTCCACAGTGTATGGTTGCATGAAAGTCACTTGATAGACTGTAGGTGGACAGCGCCCGCTTTTAGTGGTGTGGCCTGTGCACCAGCTTCTCCACAGTGTATGGTTGCATTAAAGTCACTTGATAGATTGCAGGTGGATGGCGACCGCTTTCGGCATTGCGGCCTGCGCACCAGCTTCTCCGCAGTGTATGGTTGCTTGAAATTCACTTGATAGATTGCCGGTGGACGGCGACCGCTTTTGACGGTGCGGCCTGCGCACCAGCTTCTCCGCAGTGTATGGTTGCACGAAAGTCACTTGATAGATTGCAGGTGGATGGTGACCGCTTTTGACGGTGTGGCCTGCGCACCAGCTTCTCCGCAGTGTATGGTTGCACGAAAGTCATTTGATAGATTGCCGGTGGACGGCGACCGCTTTTGACGGTGCGGCCTGCGCACCAGCTTCTCCGCAGTGTATGGTTGCACGAAAGTCACTTGATAGATTGCCGGTGGACGGCGACCGCTTTTGACGGTGCGGCCTGCGCACCAGCTTCTCCGCAGTGTATGGTTGCATGAAAGTCACTTGATAGATTGCAGCTGGAGGGCGACCACTTTCGGTGGTGCACCAGCTTCTCCGCAGTGCATGGTTGCACGAAAGTCACTTGATAGATTGCAGGTGGACAGCAACCACTTTCGGTGGTGCACCAGCTTCTCCGCAGTGCATGGTTGCACGAAAGTCACTTGATAGATTGCAGGTGGACAGCAACCACTTTCAGTGGTGTGGCCTGCGCACCAGCTTCTCCGCAGTGTATGGTTGCACGAAAGTCACTTGATAGATTGCAGGTGGATGGCGACCGCTTTCGGCATTGCGGCCTGCGCACCAGCTTCTCCGCAGTGTATGGTTGCTTGAAATTCACTTGATAGATTGCCGGTGGACGGCGACCGCTTTTGACGGTGCGGCCTGCGCACCAGCTTCTCCGCAGTGTATGGTTGCACGAAAGTCACTTGATAGATTGCAGGTGGATGGTGACCGCTTTTGACGGTGCGGCCTGCGCACCAGCTTCTCCGCAGTGTATGGTTGCACGAAAGTCACTTGATAGATTGCCGGTGGACGGCGACCGCTTTTGACGGTGCGGCCTGCGCACCAGCTTCTCCGCAGTGTATGGTTGCACGAAAGTCACTTGATAGATTGCCGGTGGACGGCGACCGCTTTTGACGGTGCGGCCTGCGCACCAGCTTCTCCGCAGTGTATGGTTGCACGAAAGTCACTTGATAGATTGCCGGTGGACGGCGACCGCTTTTGACGGTGCGGCCTGCGCACCAGCTTCTCCGCAGTGTATGGTTGCATGAAAGTCACTTGATAGATTGCCGCTGGAGGGCGACCACTTTCGGTGGTGCACCAGCTTCTCCGCAGTGCATGGTTGCACGAAAGTCACTTGATAGATTGCAGGTGGACAGCAACCACTTTCAGTGGTGTGGCCTGTGCACCAGCTTCTCCGCAGTGTATGGTTGCACGAAAGTCACTTGATAGATTGGAGGTGGACGGCGACCGCTTTCGACGGTGCAGCCTGTGCACCAGCTTCTCCGCAGTGTATGGTTGCATGAAAGTCACTTGATAGACTGTAGGTGGACAGCGCCCGCTTTTAGTGGTGTGGCCTGTGCACCAGCTTCTCCACAGTGTATGGTTGCATTAAAGTCACTTGATAGATTGCAGGTGGATGGCGACCGCTTTCGGCATTGCGGCCTGCGCACCAGCTTCTCCGCAGTGTATGGTTGCTTGAAATTCACTTGATAGATTGCCGGTGGACGGCGACCGCTTTTGACGGTGCGGCCTGCGCACCAGCTTCTCCGCAGTGTATGGTTGCACGAAAGTCACTTGATAGATTGCAGGTGGATGGTGACCGCTTTTGACGGTACGGCCTGCGCACCAGCTTCTCCGCAGTGCATGGGTGCACGAAAGTCACTTGATAGATTGCAGGTGGACGGCGACCACTTTCAGTGGTGTGGCCTGTGCACCAGCTTCTCCGCAGTGTATGGTTGCAGGAAAGTCACTTGGTCGATTGCAGGTGGACAGCGACCGCTTTCGGCGGTGCAGCCTGCACACCAGCTTCTGTGCAGTGTATGGTTGCACGAAAGTCACTTAATAGATTGCAGGTGGACAGCGACCCCTTTCAGTGGTGCGGCCTGTGTACCAGCTTCTCCGCAGTGTATGGTTGCACGAAAGTCACTTGGCAGATTGCGGGTGCACGGCGACTGCTTTCGGTGGTGTGGCCTGTGTACCAGCTTCTCCGCAGTGTATGGTTGCACGAAATTCACTTGGTCGATTGCAGATGGACGGCGACTGCTTTCGGCGGTGCGGCCTGCACACCAGCTTCTGTGCAGCGTATGGTTGCACGAAAGTCACTTAATAGATTGCAGGTGGACAGCGACCCCTTTCAGTGGTGCGGCCTGTGTACCAGCTTCTCCGCAGTGTATGGTTGCACGAAAGTCACTTGAACGATTGCAGGTGGACGGCGACCGCTTTCGGCGGTGCAGCCTGCGCACGAGCTTCTCCGAAGTGTATGGTTGCATGAAAGTCACTTGATAGACTGCAGGTGGACAGCGACCGCTTTCGGCAGTGCGGCCTGTGCACCAGCTTCTCCTCAGGGCATGGGTGCACGAAAGTCACTTGATCGATTGCAGGTGGACAGCGACCGCTTTCGGCGGTGCGGCCTGCGCAACAGCTTTCTCCGCTGTGCATGGTTGCACGAAAGTCACTTGATCGATTGCAGGTGGACGGCGACCGCTTTCCGTGGTGCAGCCTGCGCACCAGCTTCTCCGAAGTGTATGGTTGCACGAAAGTCACTTGATAGATTGCAGGTGGACAGCGACCGCTTTCGGTAGTGCGGCCTGTGCACCAGCTTCTCCGCAGTGCATGGTTGCACGAAAGTCACTTGATAGATTGCAGGTGGACAGCGACCGCTTTCGGCAGTGTGGCCTGTGCATCAGCTTCCCCGCAGTGCATGGTTGCACGAAAGTCACTTGATAAATTGCAGGTGGACGGTGACCTCTTTCGGTG
Source organism: Rhipicephalus annulatus (assembly GCA_013436015.1). Lineage (NCBI taxonomy): Eukaryota > Metazoa > Arthropoda > Arachnida > Ixodida > Ixodidae > Rhipicephalus > Rhipicephalus annulatus. Next base: position 35,001 of record WOVY01004356.1, read on the forward strand.
GTGCGCCCTGCGTACCAGCTTCTCCGCATTGTATGGTTGCATGAAAGTCACTTGATAGATTGAAGGTGGACGGCGACCGCTTTCGACGGTGCGGCCTGCGCACCAGCTTCTCCTCAGGGCATGGGTGCACGAAAGTCACTTGATCGATTGCAGGTGGACAGCGACCGCTTTCAGCGGTGCGGCCTGCGCAACAGCTTCTCCGCTGTGCATGGTTGCACGAAAGTCACTTGATCGATTGCAGGTGGACGGCGACCGCTTTCCGTGGTGCAGCCTGCGCACCAGCTTCTCCGAAGTGTATGGTTGCATGAAAGTCACTTGATAGACTACAGGTGGACAGCGACCGCTTTCGGTAGTGCGGCCTGTGCACCAGCTTCTCCGCAGTGCATGGTTGCACGAAAGTCACTTGATAGATTGCAGGTGGACAGCGACCGCTTTCGGCAGTGTGGCCTGCGCAACAGCTTCTCCGCTGTGCATGGTTGCACGAAAGTCACTTGATCGATTGCAGGTGGACGGCGACCGCTTTCGGCGGTGCGGCCTGCGCAACATCTTCTCCGCTGTGCATGGTTGCACGAAAGTCACTTGATCAATTGCAGGTGGACGGCGACCGCTTTCGACGGTGCGGCCTGCGCACCAGCTTCTCCTCAGGGCATGGGTGCACGAAAGTCACTTGATCGATTGCAGGTGGACAGCGACCGCTTTCGGCGGTGCGGCCTGCGCAACAGCTTCTCCGCTGTGCATGGTTGCACGAAAGTCACTTGATCGATTGCAGGTGGACGGCGACCGCTTTCCGTGGTGCAGCCTGCGCACCAGCTTCTCCGAAGTGTATGGTTGCACGAAAGTCACTTGATAGATTGCAGGTGGACAGCGACCGCTTTCGGTAGTGCGGCCTGTGCACCAGCTTCTCCGCAGTGCATGGTTGCACGAAAGTCACTTGATAGATTGCAGGTGGACAGCGACCGCTTTCGGCAGTGTGGCCTGTGCATCAGCTTCCCCGCAGTGCATGGTTGCACGAAAGTCACTTGATAGATTGCAGGTGGACGGTGACCTCTTTCGGTGGTGCGCCCTGCGTACCAGCTTCTCCGCAGTGCATGGTTGCACGAAAGTGACTTGATAGATTGCAGGTGGACAGCGACCCGCTTTCGGCAGTGTGGCCTGTGCATCAGCTTCCCCGCAGTGCATGGTTGCACGAAAGTCACTTGATAGATTGCAGGTGGACGGTGACCTCTTTCGGTGGTGCGCCCTGCGTACCAGCTTCTCCGCAGTGCATGGTTGCACGAAAGTCACTTGATAGATTGCAGGTGTAGGCGACCATTTTCGGCGGTGCGGCCTGCGCACCAGCTTCTCTGCAGTGTATAGTTGCACGAAAGTCACTTGATAGATATCAGGAGGACGGCGACCGCTTTCGGTAGTGCGGCCTGCGCACCAGCTTCTCCGCAGTGCATGGTTGCACGAAAGTCACTTGATAGATTGCAGGTGGACAGCGACCGCTTTCGGCAGTGTGGCCTGCGCAACAGCTTCTCCTCAGGGCATGGGTGCACGAAAGTCACTTGATCGATTGCAGGTGGACAGCGACCGCTTTCGGCGGTGCGGCCTGCGCAACAGCTTCTCCGCTGTGCATGGTTGCACGAAAGTCACTTGATCGATTGCAGGTGGACGGCGACCGCTTTCGACGGTGCGGCCTGCGCACCAGCTTCTCCTCAGGGCATGGGTGCACGAAAGTCACTTGATCGATTGCAGGTGGACAGCGACCGCTTTCGGCGGTGCGGCCTGCGCAACAGCTTCTCCGCTGTGCATGGTTGCACGAAAGTCACTTGATCGATTGCAGGTGGACGGCGACCGCTTTCCGTGGTGCAGCCTGCGCACCAGCTTCTCCGAAGTGTATGATTGCACGAAAGTCACTTGATAGATTGCAGGTGGACAGCGACCGCTTTCGGTAGTGCGGCCTGTGCACCAGCTTCTCCGCAGTGCATGGTTGCACGAAAGTCACTTGATAGATTGCAGGTGGACGGCGACCGCTTTCGGCAGTGTGGCCTGCGCAACAGCTTCTCCGCTGTGCATGGTTGCACGAAAGTCACTTGATCGATTGCAGGTGGACGGCGACCGCTTTCCGTGGTGCAGCCTGCGCACCAGCTTCTCCGCAGTGTATGGTTGCATGAAAGTCACTTGATAGATTGAAGGTGGACGGCGACCGCTTTCGACGGTGCGGCCTGCGCACCAGCTTCTCCTCAGGGCATGGGTGCACGAAAGTCACTTGATCGATTGCAGGTGGACAGCGACCGCTTTCGGCGGTGCGGCCTGCGCAACAGCTTCTCCTCAGGGCATGGGTGCATGAAAGTCACTTGATCGATTGCAGGTGACCGACCGCTTTCGGCGGTGCGGCCTGCGCAACAGCTTCTCCGCTGTGCATAGTTGCACGAAAGTCACTTGATCGATTGCAGGTGGACGGTGACCGCTTTCCGTGGTGCAGCCTGCGCACCAGCTTCTCCGAAGTGTATGGTTGCATGAAAGTCACTTGATAGACTACAGGTGGACAGCGACCGCTTTCGGTAGTGCGGCCTGTGCACCAGCTTCTCCGCAGTGCATGGTTGCACGAAAGTCACTTGATAGATTGCAGGTGGACAGCGACCGCTTTCGGCAGTGTGGCCTGTGCATCAGCTTCCCCGCAGTGCATGGTTGCACGAAAGTCACTTCATAGATTGCAGGTGGACGGTGACCTCTTTCGGTGGTGCGCCCTGCGTACCAGCTTCTCCGCAGTGCATGGTTGCACGAAAGTCACTTGATAGATTGCAGGTGTAGGCGACCATTTTCGGCGGTGCGGCCTGCGCACCAGCTTCTCTGCAGTGTATAGTTGCACGAAAGTCACTTGATAGATATCAGGAGGACGGCGACCACTTTCGATGGTGCGGCCTGCGCACCAGCTTCTCCGCAGTGCATGGTTGCACGACAGTTGCTTGATAGATTGCAGGTTGACGGCGACCACTTTCAGTGGTGCGGCCTGTGCACTGGCTTCTCCGCAGTGGATGATTGCACGAAAGTCACTTAGATTGCAGGTGGATGATGACCGCTTTCGGCGGTGTGGCCAGTGCACCAGCTTCTCCACAGTGTATGGTTGCACGAAAGTCACTTGATAGATTGCAGGTGGTTGGCGACCGCTTTTGGTGGCGCGGCTTGCGCACCAGGTTCTCCGCAGTGCATGGTTGCTAGCGGCGTTGGAAAACAAATACGCTGCTCTTCTACCTAAAGGTAGCTTATATACAGTTATTATTGAGGAAGAGGGTGGTATAATGATATAGTTGACTATGATATCATAGTCACCTATCATTATACCTTCCTCTTCCTCTTTCTTTTGCTTGTTCTCCTACCCAGCGGAGATTCGCAGATTCTAACTACGCTTTCCAGACTCTTCACTCCTCCTTCTTGTGATTAAACATGTTCTTCTTATTCAACCATAAGAGCTGTGCTTTAGAACGTATGCTCCTTTAGCACGGCTTTGCCACAGAATTCAGGCAAATCCCACTGCTCATCACTTTGGTCATCTAAAAATAAACAAGGAAACAAAGGGGCAACGAACATGGCTTAGAGTCCACACGTTACAGAACTGTCAACCATCTGTGCATGGGCGGTTTTTGAGCGCTTTCCGTTTCACGATTAGGGTTATTCTCTAGCTACCACGCACAGCAGACGTAACAGTGCTGCTGTGATAATAAATGTGGTATATAGAGGTCCTTCCGGGCATCTCCAGTGTGCATGCCTTTGCTGGTAAAGCTGATTTCAGTGGCACACTACTTCGATTTTGCACCAGAATATTTTGTAAGCTCCAATCTACGGCAGCCCCGTAAAAATTGAGACCTCTTGCACGCAGATGGATTTTGACCTTTCGACATGTGTTGCACGTCATACGTGCCATCAAAGTGGCCAGTAAGTTCGATCTAAGACTGATAACCAGTGTATTCTTGTTTTATTACGTTTTTTAGTCAAGAAGGAAAGAGTTAGAGGCAAGTTCACACATCACACTGCAAGTGCACGAAGATATTGGCATAAAACTTAATTAAAAATCTAGATTTGTCATAAAGCAGCAGGAGTTAGAATCAAGAAGTAAACATAACGAAGTGTTGTGGTATAATCGTGCACTTTGTGCGTTCTCATTATCCTCGATGAAATCCATGGAGTGAGCACCAGCTTAAAACCATCTCTGCCGAACATTTCGATCTCTGGGCATAGGCACTGAGAAAGTCTTCAACGTGGCATCTGATCCACATGCATCCTGCAGCACATAAGATCAAAAAGTGGCGGATTAGGAATGATGCACCAGACCAAACTGGCCATGATCATTGCGATACTTGTAGATATTTCGATTTTGCTTCACTTGTGCAAGAAACGAAACCCGTCAATAGTGCATTATGTCAAGAGTCAGTGTTAATGCATAGGCTTTGCGTCCGAGGGATCATTTTTATCACTAAGCTTGTTCATTGCGGTGCTGTTCGAAACCGCACACCCTGGGGTAGCCATATCCTCCTGCAGCGCGTGGCTTTTTAACCGCAGACATGCTTTTTCAAGAAGCTAGTCAGAGACACCCGGTTGGTAAATAAATAACGTCATCGGCTTATATAAAATCTCGTATACACTCGAGGATATGGAGGAATGTTGTATTTACTGCACGAAAGCTGTATACAATATGCCAGTCTATAAGCCCAGATCATGCACCACCATACTCAGAACACGAATTGCGGTTTATGCGCAAATCCACTCATCACAGTCAAGCTTTGAAAAAATGGGAATCACTTCCTTTCAGCGTCCCTGAGGCCGACTCTGCGTCCACACTTTCTTCTTAAATACCATATGCTTCATGAATCAAATGACATTTATCATCATTGTACTTGTTTCTTCGTCTTTCGTTTCTGTCCTTTTTTTATTTCTACAGTGCGTAGAATTATTGCGTGAGTCAATCTGTCATACCCTCCGTCATCATCATCATCAGCCTGACTATGTCTACTGCAGGACAAAGGCCTCTCCCATGTTCCGCCAGTTAACCCGGTCCTGTGCGTGCTGCTGCCAATTCATACCCGCAAACTTCTCAATCTCATCTGCCCACCTAACCTTCTGTCTCCCCCTAACCCGCTTGCCTTCTCTGGGAATTCAGTTAGTTACCCTTAACGACCAGTGGTTATCCTGTCTACGCGCTACATGCCCGGCCCATGTCCATTTCTTCTTCTTGATTTCAGCTATGATATCCTTAACCCCCGTTTGTTCCCTAATCCACTTTGCTCTCTTCTTGTCTCTTAAGGTTACACCTACCATTTTTCTTTCCATTGCTCGCTGCGTCGTCCTCAATTTGAGCTGAACCCTCTTTGTAAGTCTCCAGGTTTCTGCTCCGTAGCTAAGTACCGGCAAAATACAGCTGTTATATACCTTCCTCTTGAAGGATAGTGGCAATCTACCTGTCATAATTTGAGAGTGCTTGCCGAATGTGCTCCACCCCATTCTTATTCTTCTAGTTACTTTAATCTCGTGGTTCGGCTCTGCGGTTATTACATGCCCTAAGTAGACATAGTCTTTTACAACTTCAAGAGCACTATTACCTATCTCGAAGCGCTGCTCCTTTCCGAGGTTGTTGTACATTACTTTCGTTTTCTGCAGATTAATTTTAAGACCCACCTTTTATCTCTCCTTGTCTAACTCCGTAATCATGAGTTGCAATTCGTCGCCTGAGTTACTCAGCAATGCGATGTCATCGGCGAAGCGCAGGTTACTAAGGTACTCTCCATTAACTCTTATCCCTAACTGTTCCCATTCTAGGCTTCTGAAAACCTCCTGTGAGCACGCGGTGAATAGCATTGGGAAGATTGTGTCCCCCTGCCTTACACCCTCTTTACTGTTATTCTGTTGCTTTCTTTATAAAGCACTATGGTAGCAGTTGATCCCCTGTAGATTTCTTCCAGGATGTTTATATATACTTCATCGACGCCCTGATTCCACAGTGTCTGCATGACGGCTGACTCTCCGTACATGAATATATATATATATATATATATATATATATATATATATATATAGAGAGAGAGAGAGAGAGAGAGAGATTTCGGCTATATGGCTATATTGGGTTGACCCGCAACGGAGGTTTCACGATTCCTGTAGAGGGATACTGATCCCAGTCCCACCCGCGGCCCGGTATTGACCCCTTTTCCGATGCAGGGGCAGCGTATTCAATTCAAATTGTGCGCACGCTTGACAGTGATCGGCAGCTTTGGAACAATAACGAAGCATAGTAATTTGCCACGGTGTCACCACAGATATGTACTCACACTGATTCAAAACAGGTATTAAATGAAGTATAAAAAATTGTACCAGAGGCACACAACATTCAAATATGACAGTGTAAATTTGGGGTTTTTACGCCCAACAATTAACCACGATGTGATTATGAGGAACGGCGGAGTAGAAGTCTCAGAAAATATCGGCTAGCTGGGGTTCTTTAACATAAACCTACACGGGCTGCTAGAATTCTGCCTCTATTGACATGGGACCACCGTGGCCGGGATTCAATCCCGTGACATTCGGCTTGGCAGTCGAGCACAATTACCACTCTAGACCACCGTGGCGGATCACAAAAAAGGAAAGAAAAAGACTTTTGTAGCTGAATGGGGAGATTGTGACATGCAAGGCTATATATGTGGGTTATACAAATAGATACGCATACCAGAAAGTTTTATAAAAACGTTTAAAAATATTTAAAAAAAGGGTTTTCGAAAAAAATTCTTAAAAAGTCAAGTGTGAAGCGCAGTGGAGGTACAAAAATATTAAAAGGTATATATATATATATATATATATATATATATATATATATATATATATATATATATATATGAGATCTACCAGACAGTAATGCCGAGGAATGCACAGGGGAAGTTATTAGAATCAATAGAATGTAAATAAGAAGAAATAGTAAAGAAAAGTGGATGAAAAAATAACCAGCCGTGAGCAGGAATCGAACCTACGACCTTCGAATAACGCGTTCGATGCGTTCGATGCGAATAACGCGTTATTCGAAGGTCGTAGGTTCGATTTCTGCTCACGGCTGGTTATTTTTTCATCCACTTTTCTTTACTATTTCTTCTTATTTACATTCTATTGATTCTAATAACTTCCCCTGTGCATTCCTCGGCATTACTGTCTGGTAGATCTCATTAATATTGTGTTAAAACACGGAAAACGAGCCCTTAGGTATATACTTCTTTCCCTTATATATATATACACACCACCACCAATAAGCGCACCTCTCCTTTCTCAAAATGAAATCCTAACTATTCCTTTGCGCCTTTGCTCCCAACTGCTTGCCTGACTGTCGATCTGTTTTTATTTGTTCTTTTGTGTCCCTTTGTCTGGACTGGAGATAAGCAGTATAAGGGGTAACTTTAGAACACTTCGGAAGCCAAGGGAACCAGTAATAAAGGGCACGGCTTTGTGCAGGTGGAGCACCGCGTTGGCAGTCCAACGATAAGCGAGTGCGGTCGATTGTCTTAATCCACCAGGATGTCCGTACACAGCGCAGTCTTAATGTTCATCGGCTTTGGACAGCGCCCTCTCTGCGAAACAGCAAAGAGAAAGTCGTGGCACTCTGGCAGGGAGGGTCGCGCAATTGTCTCCGAACACAGACGGCGTTACGGCTGAACAAAAGATGTGGTGTGCTTATCGGCACCGGGGCATCTCCGCGTGCCAGCGCGCGTTCCGAGTGCGTCCGTGTACAGACAAAAGAGGGCTCCCCGCGAGTTCCTGCGCTAACGAAGTAGCGGCCGCCAAGCACGCAATTGATGGCGCGGTGCTACTTCTACGCTGTACCCCCGCGGGAGGCACGTGCTTGCAGGATCTTATGTTGAAATACGGTCGATCACGCGCAACGAATATGCCATATATTGAGCGGCGAGCCAACGTGGTATAGCGTAAGCGTTTCAGGCATAGAGTTGGGCACGCACCTTGTCGTAATTTGCTCTTGCTCTCGGTTCATTTCACGGGCTGCTGAATACATGTCAGCAAGACTTAGCTGGTTGACTTTGGTTCTATAGTGCCACTGCCGACGCACGCATGCACGTAACATAACGGAACAACTATAGTGTTGTGGATAAAACTCACGTAACATCGCGTAACAGCCAGTAATGAGACTAAAATCACATAACACCTTGTCACATGACTAAGCACGTAACATTGTGTTACATATAGTCACGTGAATAAAGCGCGGTAATATCTGGGAACTACTACTCACGTGACCAAAAATCACGTAACATTCAGTCACACCACTTATATAACGTAACGCCCAGTAACAGGACATTTTCCCACCTGAAAAACTAAAACCACGTAACATCATGTAACATACAGTCACCTGACTGAAATTACACAACATTGCCACATGGATAAAATCACTTAACTTTATGTAATAACTAGTCAATTGGCTAAAAATTACGTAACATAGTTCAACGTCCAATCACGTGACTAATTGTCCCGTAACTTCATGTAACAGCTAGTCAAGTGACGTGTTCCTGCTAAAACGACGTAATGCAAGCGAGTGTAGTGAAACCGGAGATTGATTGATTCATTGGATGGTTGATTGATATCTGGGGTTTAACGTCCCAAACCACCATATGATTATGAGAGACGCCGTAGTGGAGGGCTCTGGAAATTTTGACCACCTGGGGTTCTTTAAAGTGCACCGAAATCTGAGCACACAGGTTTACAGCATTTCCACCTCCATCGGAAATGCAGCCGCCACAGCCGCGACCGTTGATGAATAGCCAAGACAAAAGACATACTTGGTACTGCTCGCAAAAGCTTAGAAAAAAATTACACCATGTCCCCGAAGAGGACCATGGGGTGATGCGGAACACCGTGGTTGTGCAGCGCGAACAGTCCGTTTTTTCAGTCGAGAAACAGCGTCGGCTTTGCGAGTCGCTGCGGGGAGCAATGCCTAGTGGAAAGAGGGAAGCGAGCGTAGGCTAGCAGGTGCTCCCTGCATCGGCATTGCGACGCAGAACACGGGGAGCGAAGGAGAGGAGAGAGAGAGAAGGGGAGGGGACGCGCATGCGCAATGTGAGAGTGAGCGCAAGCAGGTGGTAATAGAGAAGTGGAGAGAGTAACGCGCAGCTGTTGGAGAGAGACAAGGAGGAGAGTCGCGCATGGTAATGTGTGAGTACGGACGCCGGACGCGTGACATACCTGCGAGCAAGAGATGCTCCGCATCTAAAAGCTGGATCAAACACTAGCTCCGCTGTTGGTTTCCGCCTTGCGGCACTAGTGCGAACCACACACATTTTTTTTCTTTCTTAAGAGCTGAACAAAGAAGTAATGATTGATATGTGGGGTTTGACGTCCGAAAACCACCATGCTCGTATGATATTGAGAGATGCCCTATTAGAGGGCTCCAGAGATTTCGACCACCTGGGATTTTTTAACGTGCACCCAAGTCTGAGGACACGAGCCTACAGCATTTTTGCCTCCATCTAAAATACAGCTGCTACAGCCAGGATTAGATCCCGCGACCTGCGGGCCAGATGCCAAGTATCTTATTCAGTAGATCACCGCGGCGGGGTGAAGAAGTAGTAGAGAAGAAAAGACAAGGATATTAAAAAGTTTTGGACAACGGGTTCTCTACCATACAAATGGGAAGAAGACGGGGATATTTAAAAAGGAAAGAGAGAGAGAAAAGGGGGAGAGAGAAAGACAGCGCATACGACAGCACAAACACACAGTCAGCCACAATCCGCGCTGCATGCACTTATGCGAGAGAGGCGGATGACGCAGTCGGTTCTTGGGGCGTCTGACTGCTTTTCGTGTCTCGCTGGGTGACTAGCGGCAGCCCTAATCGATTCTGTGCTCTCTCGTAGGTCCGTGACCGGAATGTTGCGTGTGGCCGACCGCGTGGTCCGCCGAGAAAGCTAGCTGTTGTGCTCTGCCCCGGCCTAGTCGGTTTATTACCGGGCCTCGAAATACGTTCAACACACATCTGATAACGGCCGAACCTCGCTTTACGACAGACATTTTTTGTTCTCTTTTTAAGAGATTTTTTAGCCGGGTTGTAAATCATTCGAATACACGTGAAGAATTTTTTTGGGTCATTTAGTTTCGCCTAGCTCCATAAAAGTACTGCAGGGAAGCACGCTTGCCGGGCGAAGCATGGGTGATCAATTTTAAATAGGATTACGTGACAAGAGTATGTCATCGTGATCTTCAGTAAAGCACTTCGAACGAGTAAGTGCCAATGTGAGTTCTACGAGTCTTGTGGGCTGCGCACAAGGCATTAAGATCACTCACAAAGAACACACAAGAACACAAGAGAGAGAGAGAGAGAGAGAGAGATCGACTGGCATTCGAGCGCTCAAGTTCTAATTGAAAGAAAGTATATATAGATTCATTTCAAAAAATAATGCGGTGCCGCACGCCAGTGTATGCAGTTGGTGCCATCGGACAATTTGAGACACGCAAGGGTGAGTATAAATCCGCCTTATGTAATTCTGTGCGACCATAAATGCGATATATAGTACAAGGACAAAGATCGACGATGTCTTATATTAGCACATTACTCCTAATCCACGTTAGGTGTAAACGAAGATGCCTAACAGAAACAGTAAAAAAGTTGATTGATTAATATGTGGGGTTTAACGTCCCAAAACCACTATATGATTGTGAGAGACGCCGTAGTGAAGGGCTCCGGAAATTTCGACCACCTGGGATTTTTTAACGTGCACCCAAATCTGAGCACACTGGCCTACAACATTTCCGCCTCCATCGGAAATGCAGCCGCCGCAGCCCGGATTCGAACCCGCGACCAGCGGGTCAGCAGCCGAGTACCTTAGCCACTAGCCCACCGCGGCGGGGCTCAGTAAAGAAGTGTACAATACGATATGCCAACACTAATGCAGCCGATGAAAGCAACAGAATGCAAATTAATTTAATTAAAACGTGGGCGACTAGAGGTAATGTAAAGGGTCAAACGTAAGGAAGTTCTTTTTTTTCTTTCTAACGTACGAAGAGTGAGAAAAGCTGTCAGATTCAGAAAAAGTCGCCGCTGGCTTATTCTACTGAGCTGTGTAGTTTTCCAAGAATAACGCACTGTACTGTTAATTTCTGTAATATTCCCTTTGAAAGCTTACAAAACATGACGTTTTCATGCTGATGAAGCCATATGCTGTAAGAATAGTAATAGTCCCGCACTTACTTAGCCCAAATGAACGCTTTGTTTCACTATATAGATGCATCTTCTTAGACCTTACGTTACTGGTATCTGTTATGTAGACAGCCATACTGAATTGTACATTTTTTACGCGGCCATCATTAAAGAAACGTAGAGCAGCAGCAACGAATCACTCTGCAATTGTGTTTGGGAAAGATGACACAAGCCTTATTCACTCGGCGCCACACTGCAGGTGACACGCACTGCTAGCGCACGACACGCTCGAAGAGGCCGGGCATGCCGTGATTCACAAATATTTGTTGGTCTTCAGCGCAATGAGAATTAATGATCACGCCATGCGGACGCCGCAACGATCGCATGCTAACGACGCTGCGGAAGAACGCCTGCTCCTCGTAAAGATAAGCGCTGTCCTGAAGATAACCAGCCCGCAAGTAATGAGATGACGCATCGCGTGCACCGCGAGTATATGAACGCACACATCGCGCATAAACACGATGACGCGTGGGGATATGTACAAAACATTCGCCCTCGCCCAGCTATCTTTAGCCAGAGTTTAAAAGATACGCCGACACACGCAATCACGACATGACCAAATGCATGTTGCTGATCATTGCTTGAAGTTACACTATTTTTTTGTTCTAAACATTTTTTAATTACATATGTTTAATTAATATGACTTATGAAAGAACAAATATCGATAAAACATTTCTGTGAGATAGTTGTAGGTCAGCTTACAAAACGTCTGATTACACGGTTTTAAACGTTATATATCTTAATCATTAGTGTTTTTCTGCTAACTACAAATGCCCGCGAAATACAAAAAATACCACATGACAAACCCGTTCACACACAAGTGCGAACAATTATTCTAGTGCTTCCTAACGTTCCGCGTACAATCGACCATAGCATTTGCCTGATTGTGCTGCCTCGACAGGGCCGCAGCGATGATGGTGGTTTTGTGATGAACTCGTTTTGCTATCGCCCACAAAAGCGGTAACATCAGTGGTTGCTTATCGCTGCAGTGTGATGAAAGCGTATCGTTCGATTGATTGATTGATATGTGGGGTTTAACGTCCCAAAACCACTCTATGATTATGAGAGACGCCGTAGTGGAGGGCTCCGGAAATTTAGACCACCTGGGGTTCTTTAACGTGCACCCAAATCTGAGTACACGGGCCTACAACATTTCCGCCTCCATAAAGCGTATCGTTCGTACATGGAACGTTAGGGGAGCACCAGAATCACGGTGCGCGTAGGCGCGTCAGTGGGTTCGTCATGTGTTTTTTTTTTCGCAGTTCGCGGACATTTGCAGTTAGCTGAAAAACACTAATAATTAACAGATGTAAAGTTCTAAACTCTCTCTACGGACGTTTTGTAAACCGATCTACAACTTTCTCATTGACATTTTTTTTTCATCTGCGTTCCTTCAAAAGCTAGTTAAGGTATCTAATAACAAGATTTTAGAACCCAAAAAGTAGTCTGAGTAACACCAGGCAATGGTCAGCAACATACATATGGTCGCGCCGTAATTGCTTGGGTCGGCATATTTTTAAAGTCTGGCTAAAGATAGTTGGGGCACTCATATGAGCACCAACCACCGTGAATTCAAACAAGCAAGCCTTATGCTCGCACCAGCCATGGCCTTGACAATTATTCTGTGGTTGCTTCGTACCCATGGGAGTAGACTAGAGGGATGAGCCGTAAGAAGAGAGAGGAGAGGGAAGGAGGCATCGAGCGAATTCAGGAGGCTTAACTGGACTGCGGTTAGTTTGCTACTCGACACGATCGGAGGGGGAATAAGGGAATAAAAGCTAGAAGGGAAGAGAGACAGAAAAAAGATGGCTGTACACAAGGAACAATACACATGTACAGTGCAGCACGCTTGCAGGCAGCAAGATGAAGATGGTAATATTGCCTCTAAGCTGACGAAAGAAACGTTAATTGTTATGTAAACTCTGGCAATAGCGGACGCCGTAGGAATTCCCAGTAAATTGGCAGCATGCCAAAAGCGGGGGGTGGGCATCCCCGTATACGTGGGTGGAAAGAGCTGCGTACTATATAATATAATACGCTGAAGGAATAGTCGGGTCGTGAGAGCTATTGGACAATTTCCGTCAGGCGTCAGAACGTGCGCGAGCACTCACATGTATATAAAGCTCTTACCCCCGTATTCGGAAACGCTGCTTGATTTGAACTTGACTTGCCACCGACTTCAATCCAGCACAAACGCGTTTCGAACACGCTGCCTTTCGGCGGTGCCAAGGTAGCACAAACGCGTTTCCAACGCGCTGCTTTGAAGATGGTTTCAAGTCAAGGTAAACTCAGGAAGCGTTTCTGAATACGGGAGTTAGGATTAGCACAAGGAAGAAAACAGCGGAAGGTAAGCTCGGGGACACCGTACATGAGCTGAAGTACGAGCGAATCTCAAAGAGATTTTCGAACATGGCGATGCCCCTATATGTACACGTTCTCCTTCTTCTGGCGACTGCATCGTGCATGAGCAGAACAAAGGTTACATGGATGTTACACCCATGTATTGGACATTCCGAAATAGAACAACAGTAAGCTTTGCAGACTAAAGTGAGGCAGGGGCGGAATAATTGACAAATACACGCGTGAACGTGACGATTGAGACACGATAATTACCATCCTTCGCATACCACATAAAGAAATTGTGAACACGTGTCATCAGAACTTTTCGACCTAATCGCTGTCCCTGTCAATTCTCTGTCCACCTTCTTCACTTTGGTATATTCGCGAGAATAAAAAGCTAAATGAAGAAAGGTGCGTCAATACTATAGGCCTTTCCATCGGTGCTGTCCCAACGGGTCACGCTTCTTATTCCTTTTCATTCTTGTAAGAAGGTGCGCTGCCCCAGGTGCGGCATTTGAACTGCGGGTACGTACGCAGCTCTCCGCGCTCTCTATTTCTTGAAGCATCGTTCGCTCAGAGAGTTCTCATACCGCCTGCCAGCTACATGTGCTGTACGGGCAAATTTCAGTTTCACTCGGCTGCATTCTGTTCTCGCGTGCTCAACCGTAAAGCGGCTGCTGCTCTGGTCACGGGCTCATGGAAGGAGAAAGCAAAAATATGTGCCAGCGCTGTTGACGGTGGCGATGGCGTTGCTGCATACCACGTGCGCTACCGTGGTCGCTCATGCGGAGAGGCGTCACGCAGGCCCTCCTCTGCAGAGCGAGGAGGAAAGGTACCTATATGGCCACAGGGTTTCTCGCGTGCCCCTGTTTATGGGCCGTTGTATGTGCCTCGGGTCGGAGGGGAGCGAGGGTCTACACCGGCGGCTGTAGGCAGGCGAGCGCGCCGCGGGTCCAGGCGCCGGCGAGGGAGGTTCTTCTCTTGTCGCCGCTGGAGAGGCCTCCTAGAGAGTCGCCTGCGGGGACCCTCCCCCATCCTTTGGACGCCAGCTCTCTCACCCCAGTTGCGTCTATACGGCCTATATGCGACCCCCTTTCCACCTCGTCCGCAGGGCACCATGCTCGCTTTTGTTCGCCCGGCGGCCAATGGCGTGAGGCCCTTATATGCCTCCCCGCCCGAAATCAATGCGTAATACCACCACTTCCAGGGGAGGTGCGGGGGTGGGCTCGCCAAAAGAAACAAGAAGGAACGCCGTCACACACCCTCTCTCGTTTTCTACTTGATGTAGCGTTTCATTTCCCTAGCTACTCCTTATTTCCTTCTTTTGTGTCCCTCGCTTTTTTTGTTCCCTAAGCATTTTTGACGGCCGCTGCTCGATTTTCCTTTACGCCGTGACTCTGCAACTGTGTGACACGGGAAAGCCCGTTCAATCCCTCGCTGTCAAACGCGCTGCGGCTCTGCTTGCAGCGTGGTTCAATGCCCACCGTCTCGGCTCTGACCGGCGACGACACTTGCTTTTCGTCGATAGCTCGGTTAATTATGCCACACGTTTACGCGTCGTACCGCACTCCAACCGCTTCTGCAGAGACACGCGAAAATGCCAGCTGAGCCACGTCTACAGCATTTTTCGCATTCCGCTGCCACAATGGGTCGAACGTTGTTAAGGCTCGACACGTGTAGCAGTTTTTAAGGACCTTTTACATAAATGGACGAGCTCCTGTCTGCACAGCTGCTATGGGGCCGCCTTTATGGTCACGTGAAAAAAGTTCATACCACTGAGCTTGAATCTATACCGTGTACTATCATGAAGCGGAGCATAGATACAGAGCATCTATGGAACGGAAGTCACGTAATTGTACCCGCTGAAACATGATGTGATGTACCCGTTCGAACCTAGTGTTAGGTCCCTGTCTTTCACTGTGCCTGCCATAACTGCCTGCCCAGGCCCCAGACGTGCGTGGAGCCCACCATAAGGCAAAGGCGGTGAGTCACCATAGCCTGGCTACCCCCAGTTATGGCACACACACACACACACACACACACACACACACACACACACACGCACGCACGCACGCACGCACGCACAAGCACACGCACACGCACACGCACACACACACACACACGAACACGCACACACACACGAACACGCACACGCACGCACGCACACGCACACGCACACACGCACACACGCACACACGCTTAATATGAAGAAGCCTTTTTGGAATCTGTCTCTTCATCTGTGGTCCAAGCCTTTATCCTTTATTATAAAATATTTTACAGAGATAAACACTGAAGATCATCAAAATGCCCAACTGCAATCACTTCCATCATGTTTATGTTTGGACCAAAAATGTCATACGTCGAGGTGGTCCCCGCCCATGGGCCCATGGTTCAGGCATTCAGGCCCCGCTATGGGGTCCGGGCCTTACTCATGGTAACAGGCATGATGCGTCAGGCTGGCCGGGCTAGCGTTTGGAGTCGCTATTTGTCCCCGAAATCCTTGATAAAGCTGACCTTCCATGAGAAGGATCCGCCACAATTCCACATGCCGTTCTAGCTCTGGCACACAAATGGTCACGGAGGCAATGAACACAACGAAGTTGGAGTCTTGCACGTGCACTAATCGACAGGGCGCCTTCATTTGTGGGCTGTTCTGACGGCTAGCTTTCCCGGACATGGTGACGGTCGAGTTCGACTGGTGACGGTCAAGTTCAAAACCAAAATGAAAGCTCCAGAGCCGGGTATGTCAGTAATATCTGACAATTACGTTGGCAAGTGACGTGCTGTATTAAAAAGATTGGCGATCTTAAGCCAGAACAGGCCCTGTGCCATAGAACAATGAATATCATCATATATCAGCTGTATCAAATGACGGTGTGTCACTGGGCTGCTCGTCCCTTATCCGTCACGCCTGTGTGATAACATCGACGTAGACGTATACGTGATTGTAGAACAAAGCATTATAATAAAATGGAGCAGCTGCCACTCCCCGTGTCGTGTATACGTAGAGCGAAAACACGGTCAACTGTAGTGCCAAAATGTATCTTTATAGTTTGTTAGAAGCATCTGACTGAGAAATATCGAGCGCCGACTAACAAGAAAAACTTCAGTGAAAATAGCGCGTTTTAACGAATGCGTTTTCATTCTTTATTACCGTGTATAATACTGCTACATGGCTGGAGGCAGGCATCGTTATCTTCAGTTCATAGGCCCGTATAACCACTGGTTTATTACAAAGTATACTTGTCTTGGGTGTATTGGGTGTACGCAGTCATATGTGTAAAAGGCAAGAAAAGTTAAACTTGTATTCACTGTCAGAGATTGATGCTGCCGAACTAAATGAGTCATTGATACTGATTGATATGTGGTGTTTAACGTCACAAAACCACCATTTGATTATGAGAGAAGCCGTAGTGGAGTGCTCCGGGAAGGTTGACCACCTGGGCTTCTGTAACGTTCACCCAAATCTGAGCGCACAGGCCTACGGCATTTTTACTTCCATCAAAAATGCAGCCGCCGCACGACCTGCGGGTCAGCAGGCGAGTACCTTAGCCACTGGACTACCGTGGCGGGGCGCAGTAAATGAGTCAAATTATTCTTCTGTTTCTTGGGAACCTAAGAAGGTTCCAAAAAAACGAAAACGCATTTATGGTTCAATGCTAACGTATGAGAGATCGTGGTCATTTTGAAAAGCATGTACATGGAGATCATGTTTGTGACTGTCCTATTTAGTCGCTCGGTTAAGGCGTTGCTCTGCAGATGGTAAGCTGTCGTCGTTCGATGCCTAGTGTCACTTAGTCGACAAACTTCATCAATTAGCTGTGCAGTGAACGCTGTTCCTCTGTCGGTGATCACTGTAGATGGAGCACCGTGGCGCAGAACAATGTGGCACATGAAGAACTGTGCTACCTCAGAAGCCGTGGCTCGTGGTATCGCCCGTGTCTCAGCATAGCGGGTCAAATAGTCAGTTGCAACAATGACCCATTTGTGGCCGTCAGGCCGAGAATGTCCATGCCGACTTGGTCAAATGGCTTGTGGTGTGGATCAATTGGCTGAAGTAATCCAGCCGGCTTGCTTGGTGGCGACTTTCGATGCTGGCATTCACGACAGCTTTTGACGTACTGCTGCACGCTTGCCGAAAGTCCGGGCCAGCAGTACGCCTCACTTACTCTGGCAAGCGTTCGCGAGTAACCTAGACGACCAGATGTGGGCTCGTCATGACACGCGTAGAGGACTTCGTCCCACATGTCCTTCGGAACGACGAGGAGGTAAGCGCGGCTCGTAGAACGGGTGTTTTTTTTTTGTACAGGACATTATCTCGGAGGCAGAAAAACGTCATGACGCGAGATAGATGGTGAGTTATAACGGTGCTATGACCCCCTCCAGATAGTCGATGAGCGGTCGAATCTCTTCATCCTCTCGCTGGCGTCTGCTCAAGTCAGATGAGCTAAGGGCACCCAGGAAACCGTCATCGTCCTCTTTTTCTTGATTGACTAAAGGTATGGGTGCACGTGACAGTGTATCAGCGTCTTCATGCTTCCGTCCAGACTTATATACGATGGTCACATCAAGGTGTCGACAAGGTTTATTGACGTCTGAGCAACAGGGCTCTAACCAAGCGCATCGGTTGGGCTTGTTTGCCAGAGCGGGGGCCCACGCGCACTTCCTTCTTTTTTGTGGTGTGAGCCTTCGCCTTGGCATACGACCCACAACCTGAAGTAGGTGGCAATATCTCTTCAGACAACACGTCACGAATGAGTAGCCAAGGCTTTTGCTTCAGAAATAGCACTTGCCCGAAGCTATTGGAAGAAAATAATTCCCTGGGCGGCAATATCTTTGCCGTTTATTTTGCTGGTACCAAATATTTTACTGAGATATCTGCATAAAGGGACTGCCTTATACAATTCCTTACATCGGCCCTGTGTTCACTTTCGCGCTCGACCCTTTTTTATCTAGAGGGATGAAAATGTTCATTAAAACTTTACTGCTAATCACTCAACTTGTTGCCCACTGTTTCAGAGTTATTTATCATGTACTCAAACAATCCCGTTCAATGGTTTATATGCAGGCACCTAGTTAGAACTTCTTTATGACCTGATATCCTCGCCTACACTACCCTGGTGAAGTCTACAGTATGATTTAGGTGATATAACTCACACCTGCCCCAATGGCAATGTCAAGGGCTATCATTATATGTAACCATTCACTATGCTGAAGCTAGGTGCAAGTTTGTAACGTGCTGGTGTGCACAAATTACAGGCCTGTCTTGTAATCCCCAAAGGTAACCTCGAAATACGGATTCCTGAATGTGTTTGGTGCAGGAGAACGTCCGGAATTTGACGATGTACGCTTGAACACGTCATATTACTCAGAAGTTGGACCAGGTGCTTTGTTTGAAGTTTTACCAATTAATGTAATGATATTAGAGCGAGTCCTCCCTCAATAGTACGTTACAGCATGCTCTATCAAAAGTAACAAAAGCGCTGCTGAATACTTCACTTTTGATGAACATGCAGGACTCGAAGTTCAGTGACGAGTTATGATACCAGGTGTATCAATCATAGGTGTTGTTCTTTTATTGCGATAGTAATTATATAGATACCCTCGGCTGGATTTTGCCGCCAGTGTCAGAGTGGATTGATTGATATGTGGGGTTTAACGTCCCAAAACTACCATAGGATTATGAGAGACGCCGTAGTGGAGGGCTACGGAAATTTTGACCACCTGGGGTTCTTTACCGTGTACCCAAATCTGAGCACACGGGCCTACAACATTTCCGCCTTCATCGGAAATGCAGCCGGGATTTGATCCCGCGACCTGCGGGTCAGCAGCCGAGTACCTTAGCCACTAGACCACTGCGGCGGGGCAGTGTCAGAGTGGCCGTCAGTATATATATATATATATATATATATATATATATATATATATATATATATATATATATATATATATATATATATATATTGTAACGGGGTTTATTTGCAGAGCAGAACGCAGAAGGCGAATCAGTCAGCAGCGTCCGGCGCAGCAAGCATGAGCTTACGCTGATGGCGATGCCCCTGAGGCGCCGAGAAATGTCGCTGAGGCCCCTCTTCTTCACTACAATCACCCTCCGCAGAAAAAGGCCCCATCCTGGCGGATTAGGGAGAAGAAACGACTAATGGGTCATAATATGGCTTGAGGCGAGAGACGTGGACAGTGTCACGGCCGCGGTAGCGTATGTCTGTGGATGGGATGATGGGCTCCACGATATAGTTGACGAGTGACGTTTACTCTACAACGCGGTATGGCCCGATGTATTTAGGAAGAAGTTTTTCGGAGCGGCCAGGTGCAGTAGCAGGTGCCCGAAGCCATACTAAAGAACCAGGTAGAAAGTTTGGAGCCGAACGGTCTCCAGTCAGGCGGGATTGTTGCTGCCAGTGGTCCTCGGTAGAAAAAGAGTGGGCAAGCTGGCGGCATTCTTCAGCATGTCGAGCAGATTCGGACAGAGTTGTACTTTCGGACTCATAAGGTTTATATGGGAGAATAGTGTCTACTGTATTTGAAAGTTCTCGTCCGTACAGAAGAAAGTATGGCGAAAACTCAGTAGTAGCTTGTACGACAGTATTGTACGCGTAGGTGACGAACGGGAGAACTTGGTCCCAATTTGAATGATCAGAGGCGACGTACATCGACAGCATATTGCCAAGAGTACGGTTGAAGCGCTCCGTCATGCCATTCGTTTGAGGATGGTACGCTGTACTTGTGCGGTGCACGATTCGGCATTCGTTGAGTAATGCCTTCAAGGCGTCAGAAAGGAAGGCACGGCCTCTGTCACTTAAGAGCTCGCGAGGGGCACCATGACGCAGAATGAAACGTTGCAACAGAAACGTTCCAACGTCACGGGCTGTGGCAATCGGCAGCGCAGCTGTTTCGGCATAGCATGTCAGATGGTCTATCGCTACAATAATCCAGCGATTACCAGCTAGAGTTGATGGTAGTGGTCCGTAAATGTCAATGCCGACGCGATCAAAAGGTGGACTAGGACAAGGAAGAGGTTGTGACGGGTAGACTTGCCCGGGAGGTAACTTTTTTTCGTTAGCACTGAGCACACGAGCGAATGAGTTTGCGCACGTAGTTATACATGCCATGCCAATAAAATCTTAGTCGAAGCCTAGCGTATGTCTTGAAGAGGCCTGCGTAGGCGCACTGTGGGTCTGCGTGAAAAGCTTCGCAGATAGCAGCTCGAAAATGGCGGGGTATCAGAAGGAGACACTTGCGACCGTCAGAAAGGTAGTTGCGTCGATGAAGAAGATCATCCCTTAGGCAAAAGTTGCTAGCCTGGCGGCGTAGAGCACGAGATGGCGAAGGAGTGAGAGGATCAAAAAGAATACTTATGAGACCACTGATCCAGGGATCCTTTCGTTGTTCCACGGTCATGTTGCGCAAGGCGGATGACGCAAGTGCAGGCTCGAGGGAAGAGAGGCAAACACCTTCATCCGATATGGGTGATCGAGAAAGCGCGTCGCCGTCCGTGTGCTTACGACTGGATCTGTAAATAACGCGGATGTCATATTCCTGAAGTTTGAGCGCCCAGCGAGCAAGTCGTCGGGAAGGGTCTTTAAGTGTGGATAGCCAACAAAGGGCGTGGTGGTCAGTGACGACGTTGAATGCGTGACCATACAGGTAGGGGCGAAATTTTGCAAGGGCCCAAATAATAGCTAAACACTCTTTCTCGGTCACGGAGTAGTTAGCCTCGGCTTTCGTCAAAGTCCGGCTTGCGTAGGTGACGATATATTCATCAAACCCTGCCTTTCGTTGCGCGAGCACAGCGCCAAGTCCAACACCGCTGGCATCAGTATGAACCTCCGTGGGAGCGGCAAGATCGTAGTGGCGGAGGATGGGTGGTGAAGTTAGCAGACGGCGTAATTTGGTAAACGCATCGTAGAAGGTCCGTAAGGGGCGCACATACGGAAGCAAAGTTTCTAATAAAGCGTCGGAAGTATGACGACAAGCCGACAAAACTTCTAAGTTCCTTTAAGTTCTTTGGCTTTGAAAAATCAGCGACTGCTCGAAGCTTGGCGGGGTCGGGAAGTATGCCGTTTCGCGATACGACGTGGCCTAGAATGGTGAGCTGCCGGGCACCAAAACGACACTTCTTGAGGTTGAGTTGAAGGCCGATGTCGGTGAGGCGTGTGAGGACGTGCTCGAGACGATTTAAATGGGGGTCGAAATCGGTGGAAAAGACAACTACATCATCGAGGTAGCATAAGCATGTGTTCCACTTGAGGCCTCGTAAAATAGTGTCCATCATTCTTTCAAAAGTGGCTGGAGCGTTACAAAGGCCGAAGGGCATAACGGTAAATTCGTATAATCCATCAGGTGTGACAAATGCTGTTTTCAGTCGGTCAGATGCTTCCATAGGTACTTGCCAGTATCCAGACCGTAAATCCAGCGAAGAGAAGTATTCTGCTCCCTGCAAACAGTCAAGGGCGTCGTCTATTCGCGGTAACGGGTAAACGTCCTTACGGGTGATCTTGTTTAAACGTCGATAGTCCACACAGAACCGAACGGAGCCGTCCTTCTTCTTAACAAGAACGACCGGTGACGCCCAGGGACTGTTAGAAGGCTGTACAATACCCCGCTGGAGCATGTCAGCAACCTGGTCGTCAATAACACGGCGCTCCGACGCTGAGACTCGGTAGGGGCGCTGTCGTAGAGGCGTATGGCTTCCTGTGTCAATCTTGTGAGATATGTTCAATGTGCGACTAAGGCCAGAAGCGTGGCTGTCAAAAGAAGTACGAAACTTTTGCAGCAGGTTCACCAACTGGCTTAGTTCTGAAGAAGACGTTGCGACATCGATGGAGCGGTGGAAAGCGTCAAGGAGTGACTGGTCAACAACAGAGTCAGAAATGAGTGTGCTGAGGTCCGTAGAAGGTAAACTAGGTGGAGCGTCAAAAATGTGACGGGCGTCAATTGGATGCACGTGACCGAGACATTCACCATAGAATAAAGGTAAAGGCCCTTCTAGCGTATTGTACACGACCGTCTTCGTGACGCCATGGTGGAGAGTAAGGAGAGCAACGGGCAGTAGAGAACATTTGCGTTGAATGAACAGGTGAGAGGGCGTAAATAGAACATCACCGTCGGAAACAGCATCACACGACACAGTCACCAGCAGAGAAGGGCGCGGTAGTACGGTGGTGTCGCCGGAAACAGACAGTTTATAATACGGCAGGGAGGCTTCGACGGCGTCAACATCAGGAAGTGCAGATAGCTCAAGTTCAGCGCGACAGCAGTCAATGACGGCATTACTATTCGCAAGGAAGTCCCAGCCGAGTATCATGTCATGGGAACACGAGGGCAGCACTACGAATTTAACGATATACACAATCCCTTCGATGACGACTCGTGTGGTACAGGCTGCGAGAGGTGTTACACTTTGTGCGTTAGCCGTTCTAAGAGAGAGGCCGGATAATGGCGTCAAAACTTTGCGGAGTTTGCGGCACAGGTTGATGGAAAGGACAGATAGAGCGGCTCTGGTGTCGACAAGTGCCATGACGACGATACCATCGACTGACACTTCAATGATGTTAGCTGGACAGGGCGAGGACTTGTGCGTGGCGACGGGGACGCAGTTCGTGCCTCGGGAACTGCGGCCGTTGGTTTTCCTGGTCGGTGGGTCCGGAACGGCGACGCATAGGGGAAAGCGAACGTCGACGTGGAGATTGGGAGCGGCGGGTGGGACCGTGTGGACGATCAGAAGGAAAGGAAGAGGGAGGAGGGCTTGAAGGCGTAGAAGAAAACTGAGGGTCGAAAGAAGGCATTCGTCGAATGTTCTGAGCAGCCTGGCGACGACGACAATAATGTGCCACGTAGCCAACGCCGCCACAAGCAAAACATATCGGACGGTTGTCGTGGGTCCGCCATTGGTTGGAGTAGACTCAGACTTGCGGCTGGGGGGCAGAAAACTGCGGCCGAGTTGGTATCGGCATAGGCGGCGGTGAATAGGTCGGCGGCGAATACATAGCCGCTGGCTGGAACGCAGGCTGTCGAGGTCGAGCAACGGCCTCGGCGTACGTGAGAGGTGCGGCGAATGGCGGCGGTTCACGGGCGGGAGGAAAAACTTGTGCGACCTGGTCTTGAATGAAGTCGCAGAGTGTAGACGGCAATCTGCGTGGTTGATCGGGTACGCAGGACTTCAAAGAAAGCTGACGAGCGACCTCAGCGTGGATGAGCTCTTGGATCTTGGAGAGAAGAGGGGCTTGGTCTTCTTCTATGCCAAGGGTGAACAGGCTGGACAAAGAGTCGTCGAGCGCCGAGGGACGTCGGGTGGAAAGACGTTGCCTGCGTAACTCGTCAAAACTCTGGCATATTTCGGTCAGTTCTAGGACAGTGCGAGGACTCTTAGAAAGCAACATTTGGAAAGCGTCGTCCTCAATGCCCTTCATGATGTGTTTGATGTTAAGCTCTTCGGACATCGACTCGTTGACTCGCTTGCAAAGGTTCAGAACGTCCTCAATATAGCTTGTGAAATTCTCACCAAGCTGCTGGGACCGAGTATGCAAGCGTTGTTCGGCACGGCGTTTGCGTACCTCCGGCCGACCGAAAACTTGTGTGAGGCTCGTTTTGAAGACCGACCATGTAGGGAGTTCCGCTTCGTGGTTTATAAACCACAGCTTGGCCACGTCCGACAGGTAGAAGGAGACGTAGGCCAACTTGGCGGCGTCATCCCATTTGTTGTTAGTACTCACTCGTTCGTACACTGAAATCCAGTCGTCAACGTCCTTGTCTTCTGTGCCTGAGAAAACAGGGGGATCTCGCAGACGCAGAGAACCGGCGCAGAGAACAGTAGGCGGTGCCTGTGGAGGAGTTGGAGCGGCGCTTGCGTCGGTAGGCATAATGGATGGTAAAATGCGATTTCGAAGCTCCAG
This sequence comes from Rhipicephalus annulatus, assembly GCA_013436015.1. Classification (NCBI taxonomy): domain Eukaryota; kingdom Metazoa; phylum Arthropoda; class Arachnida; order Ixodida; family Ixodidae; genus Rhipicephalus; species Rhipicephalus annulatus. The sequence goes on from WOVY01004356.1 coordinate 59,466, forward strand.
GGTGATCGAAACCCAGCAGACTCCACCACTTGTAACGGGGCTTATTTGCAGAGCAGAACGCAGAGGCGAATCAGTCAGCACCGTCCGGCCAAGCGCAGCAAGCACGAGCTTATGCTGATGGCGATACCCCTGAGGCGCCGAGAAATGCCGATGAGGCCGCTCTTCTTCACTACAATATATATATATATATATATATATATATATATATATATATATATATATATATATATATATATATATATCAAACGGCAAGCTATTTATATTTACCACTTACCGCTGGTGAAGGGCATCTCAGAGGAAGAGGGGGCTATTGTGTTTTCAGCATTACCAGACAGATGGCGCAATGAGCGCGTGTCACCATATCGTCACGACGCGGTGGCGCGCTCTCTCATCTCGGGTACTTTTCCCCGCGGACAGGAGGGAAGTGGACGCTGACTCGCGCGCACTTATCTCCTTTTCTCGCGGTGGGGAAGATCGAACGCCTCTGCTGGGTTTGGACTTTCACCAGAACAATTCTCTTGTAGTTACTGGGTGCACAAACCTCACTGAAATTATTGTATAGTCTCCTTGCGAAAAGGACGCGTTTTTCAGGCACAGCTAAGTAACAACTGATACGCTTATTCGCGTTCATCTGTACTTGCGAGTACGTTTCGTGCGTCATTTGTGCGTGAAAAACGAGCGGCACGTTTCGATCTGCTTGCCATTCTGCGCGTGACTTTCCAATTTATTGCTATCGCGTTCATTGCTTCGCCGTTACGGTAAAGCTGTGACTTTTTAAAATGTTTTCGCTGCCTTGATGTTATAGCCAAATGACGGTCTAAATATTTTTCATTGAATTGTAGGACGTTGGACCCTCAGACGTTTTTTACGTCGAAAGTAAAAAAAAATTGTACTCTCTGAAATTGTCAAATGCAGTTCACAGTCAGTGTGTATGCACATGCAGGTGTTTCCGGTTGACTTATAACCAGATATCTACGAAATATTAAGGAAAAGTTGTCCTCTTGTATTTGAAGATGTTGTAGCCTCACAGGTGTTGTGGCTATTGTTTACTACTGGGTAAGACAGCAAGTTTACCACTGGGTAGGACACTGGGTAAAATGTTTAGCACTAGGTAAGACAGCAAGTGCTGTCACAAGTGTTAAAAAGAATTTCTAGCATGAAGTTTGTTTTGAATTTCCTGTTTGAAATTATTTAAAATGCAGAAGCTCTATATTTGACAATCACTGGCTGCACTGAATAGAATGAACTCGTGGCACCAGAAAGCAAAAGCTAACACACGTTTAGGGTTCGAATCCGGTAAGTGAAAAATTGATAAATCCATAACGCTGCACTGTTAATATACTACGTATATGCCACGCATCTCTGTGAATTGCAAAGTTATTGCAATGTTAACACGGATTTCAAGAAAGTCCCAGCAACAAATATTCAGATATTGTTGGGCGGCATGTTGCGTGTCTATATAGGTGCAGTTTGCAGAATATTACTAATGCTTTCAAGAATAAAACAAATAAATAAATAATAAATAATCTTTTTGTCACCATCATGTCTCCGTGAGTATACGAAAGAGACTGAATGTCACATGAGCTCACAAACGCATGAAATAATGACAGCAAAACGTCGACGTCATCGCATGACATCGTCGCTTGGTCAAAGGTGGGCGTCCACGAGCCAATCCCGGAGGTTATGAAACACCTGATAAGATGCAGAAAGCTTAAGTTGGCACGAAAAGGAGGGGTGGAGCAGCGATGCAATTGACTCAGCACAATTAAAGCAGTTTTATAAGCGTCTCACTAGAGCGTAGGCTTGCGCCTACACTCTTATTAGCGCTAGCTAAAGGGACTATCAGCGTGTCAACTGTCAACTCCTGGTGACAACTTGGATGAGTATGAATAGATGCCAGTAAGAGATATTTGATTCATCTTTTCTAAGCTTATCGATCTTTTTCTGTGTGGTCTGAAGAATGAATAATTTTAATCATCTCGTCGTAGGTGGTATTGTTTTTCTTACCTTGTGCCTAAGAAATGTAATTTACGCTGTATGATGGATTGGTATATATAACTTGCATGACATGCCCAAATTTAGGAAGTATTGGTCTCATCACAATCTTTTCGAAAGAATATTCGGAATTCACTTTGAGACTGCATGTGATACCGGTTCGTTTGGCACTCCACGGGTTTCTCGAAACTCTACACTGGCACCATACATGTCGAAAAAGAATGTAACTTTTTATGGGCACATTTTTGAAAGGAGCACCACTCGCACCCACATGCATGACAATCGTAAAATTCAACGAAGAAATTTGGGCTAATTGGAAATAATTGAACTTGTACATCTTCTACACAAATAACCAAGGGTGCCACTACAGTTTTTTTTTATTGGGACCCTCGTCTGTATATATATATATATATATACAACATATCGGGGCTACACGCATGTACATACAGATGGCTCCAGTGTACCACCATCGCCAACTTCAGCATTTATTGTACCACACCTCACTGTACAAGATTCATTTAAGTTATCTTGCGTGACATCTCATCTCATAATGACATGGTGGTTTCTCATAATGATATGGTGGTTTTGGGACGTTACACCCCACGTATCAATCAATCTCCCCTGCAGGGTGTCTCATAAACATGTCGTGGTATTGGGACGTTAAACAACCACAATTATTTTATTAACAAGCTACAAATGATAATGACTGAATGAAGAAAAACGTAAACAGGACAAACGCTATAAACATCAACTGAAAAGTTAGTGACGCAAAATGATGGCAATACAAAATCATGAGTAGAACCCGCAAGGATAGGCAGGTGGTGCCCCAATACAGATAACTGCAACGTCGCTTCATACAAGCTTATTCATTGGCTTACAAAGTCATTGCATCAGTCTAGTGGACACACTACAGACTGATGCAGAAAGATTCAAGGATTCTGCGAGCTTCCTGAGCAGCAAAGCTGCGCAAGATACGGGTGCCCTCGGTAAAGTCAGGCATGCAAGAACCCCTGTGGCAGTGATCTGATAAATACCCCCCCCCCCCCTGTAATAAACTGACAGTAAAATAATCTTCCAGTTTACGTGTAAAGTTGGTTTTTTGATTGTTGCTTTGCGCTTGTGAAGATCTACCGCTTTGAAATTACCCGCAGAAAAAATCAAGGCGCTAGCTTGATGTATTTTATATTCGTTCGTTTTACCTGAAGGTAACTAGTATGAGGATCACCTGCATGGTTGAATCTTCTAAAGATGTTGTTTTTTGTTTATCAACATTTAAGCAGCAAATATAAAAAATATGACCACAAAAATGTTGCATCATTGTTCTTATAAACATTCATGACGTCGTTTACCCTTTTGTACCAGTTTGACCTCCTATGCATTATATAACACATGTATACATAGCATTTTCATGGGAACTACTATGTGGGTTTTCGTTTAGATTAAGCAATTATATTGATTAATATTACCATATTTCTGTATACTATGTTTTTGTTTTTTATCTGTATTCCAATGCTTTCGACCCCTTCATTTTAGGTAGCGGGGGCTAGTCAAGCTGTTTTAATACAGCGTTTACTCCCGCGATTCTTCATGTAGTCTCAAACATGAAAATAAAGATTCAATTCAATTCATTCGATTCAATGCCTAAAACGGCTGTGTTTTCATACATATATTTTTTGTATACTGTGCTTGTACACTCATTTTAACTTTAGTTTATGTCTTCCGCCATTGCGAAATGCTTTCATAGCGCGTTCGTGACTAAGTACGCTATCATTTTTGCAATTCGTGACTAAGTGTGCGATCGTTTTTACGATTTGTCTCTATCAAAACTCGGCCACAGTGGCTGGGATTCGAAACTTCGCTCTCATGCTTTATAGCGCAGCGCCACAGGCACACTTGAAGAAAAAACCGAATATAAGACGAGCTCCAAATTCTGCAATTTAATGTACTCATTTGGCTGTTGTGCGGGAGTTCGAACTATATCGAGTATGTGGCACTTCATTAAAAAATGCTTTACTTTTTCATGCCTTGTTATACGTGTGATCGTTGCCTTCACTACAGCAGAGAGTTATCCATGATACTAGCAACAATGCTTGTGCCGTCAACAATATCAATTTCGAGATAATTTTCTTCCAGAATCAGCGCTTCTAAAATACGCCGATGTTTTGAGTTCGCTCTCGCACCATATGGAAGAAAATCTCTCGGGAAATATGGTGTCAAAGCTGTTGCTTTCCGGGCGAAAACGTGCGCCCCCAGCGCCTAATGCGTTCCTCGTTCGTGCGTTCATTAAACGAAAGGGTGCGGAGAAAGAAGGCAGGCAGGTTAACCAGGCACATTCCCGGTTTCTACTCTACGGTGCGAGAATGAGAAAGAGGAGTATAAATATGAGAGAGAAAAAATAAACAGAGATATAGGAGAGACAGAACGGAAATAAATTGAAATGAAGAATCATGTCCAGAATTTGGAACCTATACTCATGAAATATACAAAAAATTGCACACTCTACAAGATGTACACGTCATGCGGCGGCTTGTCAAGAAGCCTTCCTACAGAAATGATCTCGCCAAGACACGCCCCGTGCACCTTTCACTTTGTGGGCATAATTCACTTTGTGGATATGGCGGTGGTTTTTTTTTTAGATGCGAAGCATCTTTGGGTCGAGTTCAATCTGGCGTGCGGTGTGTTTACCCTTACGGCGCATGCGTGACCACTTACTCTTCTCTCCTCTCCTACGCTCTTCTCTCTGGCCTCGCGACGCCGACGCAGGGAGCGTCTGCTAAACCTACGCTTTCTCCCCCTTTCTCTCCTCCAGGCATTCCTCACCATGACCTTTAGACCACCATTGCACGTACGTGTCACCTCCTCCTCCTCTTCTACGCTCCCCTTCTCTCGTCTCGCAACAGCGACGCAGGCAGCGTTTGCAAGCGAGTTTTTAGCCACTCCTAATACGAGTATATAGGTGCTTCATCTTGAGCTCCAAGGTAGTGCTGGTAGGAGATTTATCCAGTGCGTTGTTCAAGAAGCGAAAATCGCAGCGTGCGTTTTAACTGAAAGCGGGCTGGGGGTTTCTCTGTGCAATCAGTCTTCTGTCTCTCATTGCCATTAGCAGCGACTGGCATTGAGACCGGTCCATCCCTGCGTGCTTTGTGCCTCCCCAGGTTTCTCTCCTGCGCAGGCTGCGATAAGCGCTAGCGTAAAAGTAGCCGCCAGTGTAACCGTTGGCGACCGCTGCTTCCCATCTACACATGGTTCCCTTTAGTGGGAGATGGCGTACATTTTTCTTCACGTTAACGCGTCTGTTTTCCCGTAGGGGAGTATATATATGGATGGTAAAATCGATGAACAAATAATCGAATAAATGGGCACAAATAATCAATTCATCATACCAAATTTCCGCATTTCGATTAATCATACTAACAGATCAAAAATTTTCGATTAATTGATAATGGCAACCACTGCCCTCACCCCCAACACCGCCTCATGGCCGGTTCACATTAGTGCGAGGCGAGCGATGCCGAGATACGGAAGTCGAGCACACCTAATGTTTTTCACTACAGCGCATATTTTACGCTATTAGAACGAGCGCTAAGCCGCTGGTGACCCTATAGCTAATAGAGGCAGAAATGAACTCTCCCCGGTCTGCGTCACTTATGACGTCCACCTCCAAGCCCTACCCAAGGCTTCTATACCGCGTACAGGAGAATATGCGGGCAATCAATCAGCAAGGCAATTCGTTAATGTTCAAAAGAGATGTTCGTTGTTTTTTGTACAATTCAGACGTGTCAGTGCATCCTCTAGTTGCTTATTTTGTTTGTGTTCGTTTTCGGCTGCTCACTGTTTCTTCACATTTCATAGCACAAACTCACCTCTCCGTGCCTTTGATAAACAAGGGAGTTTCTTCACCTGCTGTGTCTATATAACATCCTTTTTAAGTACTTCATGTAAATCTCAGATCCGCCATAGAAGATTGGTGCTTACAGAACTCACCTGCTGCCCAGAAGGTCAGGGGGAGGGGGTCAACATATTTAATGTGTGCTCGGGCGTGCGTTTGCAAGTGCGTGCGTATGCATGAGCTTGCAAAAAAAATTCCGAATCTCCACAAACCCTCCCATTAGCTATGCCTTTGGTCGCGAGGTTCGAAACCAGGCGCGGTGGTCGCATTTCGATGGAGGGAAAATGATATAGGCTCGCGTACTACGTGGTGTCAGTGCTCGGTAAAGAGCGCCAGATGGTCGAAATTTCCGGATCCTTCAAGTGTTATTTATTTATTTAAAAATACCTGCAGCGCCCGACAGCATTATTGCAGGGAGGGGGGGAATACACAACGGAAAATACCCTTACACAAAAAGAACTATTAAAACAAGATAAACGTAAAAGCAGATAATAAAAAATGCAGCTATGACAGTAGCAATATGTCCCTGAAAAATGTTTTAGTGCGGCAGTCTGCAACCTTCTGTGGAAGCCAATTCTACAAGGAGATTGCGAGCGGAAAATTGAGTATTGGTAAATGTTTGTTCTGAAAAAAATTCTCCTAATTTTAGGGAGTGGTCAGTTCTCTTAGAGAAAAAATGGGGAGGTGAAAGATAAGATTCTTCATCTATTTTGATCAAACCATGAAATATTTTGAATAGCATTTCTAATTTCAAATGTTTTCTACGTAATACCAACCAATCCCACCCTAACCTATCTTTAAGCGCAGTGACACTGACGCTGAAGTCATAGTTGCTAGTCACAAAACGAGCTGCGTGGTTTTGTACGATCTCGAGCATATTAGACAAAGTTTTTGTATGTGGGTCCACGCCACAGAAGCGTACTCTAAGATAGGTCGGACATTCGAAAAGTAGAGTAGTTTTCTGATTTTGGGAGGAGCTAACCGGAAGTTCTGTTTAACAAAGTTAAACATTCTGCAGGATCTCGCTGTGACATATTCAACGTGCTTAGTCCAGGTATGATATGATGAAAAGTAAACGCCTAGGTATTTATACTCAGTTACTCGCGTTAGCCGGATGGTGTCTAATGTATGATGAAACAGGTATGGGTCGCGTTTACGAGTGAAGGAAACGCACTGGCACTTCTTAGGGTTCAGACGCATACTCCACTTATCCCACCAGCGCGTAATACCGTCTAAATAGCGTTGCAAGTATACTGATGGTCAGAGGTAGATCTAATGCAATATACAGTATACAGTATACTCTTTTGATGGTCGACTGTAATGCCAAAGTTGGCAAGAAACAAGCCGTAGACCATGCGGGGGGGGGGGGGGGGGTATGGCATCGGTTGTAGAAATGCCAGAGGGGAGCTAATAGTAGAGTTCGCAGAACGTAATAACTTACGGATCGTGAACACTTTCTTCAAAAAAACAAGCTTTTTTTATTGTAATAGCTAACTTGTGTAATTATGTTCGGCGTTGTATTACTTAACATGTATTATTATATAGTATATTAGCAGACATTGTACATTTAAGATATTTATTTGTACGATATAAGCGTACTCACTGCTTTTTGTTCATTTAAATCTTTAATTGTAAATAAGCCACCCCCCTCTGTAATGCCATTTGGCCCTGAGGGTAAAAAATAAAAATAAATAAATGAACAAGTGTTTTCGCGGAGATCCCAAGGTTCGGATTGATTACTGGCCGTGTTGTACGCGGCGTGCACACTTGTGTTCAACTGTCTCGATGCTACACGTGCGGCGCCCAGCAGACGACAACTGGGCCACGGGTGCCCGCGGATACGTCACGATGACTTGCGCATTCACATTTCAACGCTTAAAGCCGCTGCTCACGCCACTTAGTGACGTCATGGTACAGTACAAATCGAAACTAGCTTTTAAAAACACCTTGTAATTAATTTTTTAGGGCGCACTCACGCTAACCGGTACATTTTCTAGGCTCTTGGGGCCTTACAATTCTACGCAAAAAAAAAAACGATAACCGAAAAATTTTGTGTCTGTACTCCTTTCAAATCAGCCAATGGCTGATAGATTACGTGGTCCTGGACGTCTCATTTTTGAGGCATATAACGTGATTTGTCGAGAGAAGAGAAATCAATTTTTAGCTGACCTTTGATAATTTATTGTAAATTCCAAGCCGTGTGCTGTGCTATAATATTTGGCTCGCGTGTTGTCAGGAGCCTTGACTACCAATCGGCAGCGTTTTTTGAGCATGCTCAAAAAGTGTTGCAGGGCCCCTTTAAGTTTTCAGAGTTTGTAGCTCGGCAAAAGCGGCTTTCACGGAGTACTTGCAAATGTGAGACCAGAGCTTTCTGGAGATGTACACACTAACTAATCGAGCATGCGAAATGCAGTGAAAGTGAGTAAACCGTGACCAGAACTCTCGATTGCGCAGTCAACCATCATTTTCTGATGCAAAGCATCCTTTCATTTGCTACATATGAGTTACCTTTCACGTCAAAGAGGCAGTTGAAATTTTCCAGCAGTACCAAATCTATATGTGAGAACTCGGAGCAAAAAAAAAAAAAGAAGAGGAAAGCCTTCGTACCATTAACTTTTAAAGTATGGTAAGGTAATAAGATTGCCAATTACAGAAAGGAAAACAAAAAGTCGCGAGGTGATCTTCATCACCGCTTAGCGACAATGAAGAGTGATTCGAATGCTTTCGAAGTGCTCTTGAAAGGCATGGAGATTGACCTAAACTGAAGCTTCAAGTTTTATTTCCGGCAATAGGGGATGAAACGACAGAAAACAATACGAAAATAATAGCAGTAAAGCAAACTGCTATTATTAATATTTAATATTAATTATTATTATTAATATTATAATTATTAATATATTATTATATATATTAATATATATTATAATTAATATATATTATTATTATTATACAATTAATAATATTAATATTATTAATATTTAATATTTAATAGTAAAGCAAACGAACAAAAAGCATCCCGGAAAAGCTATGCACCCTTGGCCATAGCGCATGCTTCGAAACATTAAGAAACATGCGCACCTCAATGCTAGTGCCCCTGATACTTGTCAAAATATTGGGACGGCTAAAACGTCAATAGCTTGCTGTCTTAGCACTTGGAGTGAGGTACTGCTGGCGCCTTTTTCTATGTGACCCACGTGCGTTGAACGTCAGTATACACACGGGGAATATGTTGGCAATGCTGTTCCCATTTCCTTTTTTGCCTTAAACTTTAGATCTTTATCGACCAGTGACACTGGTAGAAAAAAAAAAATTATCCACGTGATGATGAAATGACAATAAGAAGCCTGGGGTGTGGCGTCCCCGGTGACCACCACAAGCAAAGCACTCCCTCACCAGAGAAAAATTTGCCACCCTGGTGCTGTATCTGGCCACTACCTCCCACATGGATACGCCAATTAACACTCGGCCCTCAGTCCTGAGCGGCTGCGAGACAATTGACCTTGGTGGTCAACAGATCTGCGACACAGTGGAGAGTGCTAAGAATCTACGGGTCCCGCCAGGCCACCATTGGAACCTTAACTTGGCAACGTTCAATGCTAGAATCTTATCTAATGAGGCGAGCCTAGCTGTGTTATTTGAGGAGCTGGAGGGTCTTAAATGGTGTATAACAGGGCTCAGTGAGGTTGGAGAACAGATGAGGTCAATACAGTGCTACAGAATGGACACGTCTTTTGCTATTGTGGCTTGGCTGACAGAAGAGAGCTGGAGGTAGGGCTCCTTATCCACAGAAATATAGCTGGTAACATAGAACACTATATAGCATTGATGAAAGGGTGCTAGGTATTGTAATTGAACTCAATAAGAGACACAAGATGAAGGTGGTACAGGCTTACGTGTCTACATCCAGCCTTGACGACGCATTAGTTGAAAGTTTCTATGAAGACGTAGAATCGGCAATGAGTAAAGTAAACACACAGTATACTATACTGATGGGTGACTTCAATACAAATGTAGGGTAAAAGCAGGCTGGAGACCAGGCAGTATGGAATTATGGCATCGGTACAAGAAATGCCAGAGGGGAGTTATTAGTAGAATTTGCCAAATGCAACAAGTTTACAAATATTGAATACCATGTACCGAAAACAAGTGAACCGTAAGTAGGTATGCAGGAGCCCTAATGGTGAAAGTAAGAAAAAAATAGCCTTTATACTGAGTGTACACCCAGGCATCCTGCAGCATGTGGAAGTTCTTCGCAAGGTACGATGCAGTGACAATGGAATGGTATAAGGTCTCTCATTCGCCTATAGATAGGCTCTTTCACTGCTTACAAACACACGCCCTTGAAGACACCCGGTGTCGTCCACCAATGTGCCTTAATAACATCGGTGGGCAAGTAGAATTTTAGAAAATAGCCCGCTTATTTTCTAAACTTTTTTCTTTATTTGGCGAAATATACTCAAATAGATGTTCTTTTGAGCTGCATGAAAATTCATAGGAGATTTCTTAGAAACTTTAAGTTAAAAACTAACGAGAGACTTTCATTTCTCTTGAAAAAACTTGAAAACGTGCGGTCAGTTTTGACGTTAGGAGCTGGTAAACGGGGGAGAGCGGGAGTTTTTTTTTTTGAAGGGGGGGGGGGGGGTACAACGTGTGTGGCCCTCAAGCCATCTATAGACTTGAAGAAGAAACGACAGAAACTGATACGCATGAAGCCAATCAGTGAGCTAGCACTAAGAGTGAAAGTACGGGAATGAAGTCTCTCCCTTGAGAGCAGATACTCGGCTCTTATCGAGGTATTTTACGGAGGTATTTTACTCGGCTCTCATCGAGTATCATTACGAAGTGTGCAGTGGAAGTTGCAGGTACGGCACTTAGACAGGACACTAGCAAGCTTTTCCAGGAGACGAAGAACCTCATTAAGAAACGTCCAAGCAAGAAAGCCTCAAACCCAGCAGACAAAATATAGAACTAGCAGAGCTTTCCAAGTTGATTAATAAGCGCAAAGTATCCCATGTAAGAAGGTATAACATGAATGGAATTGAGCATGCCCTAAAGAACGGAGGAAGCGTCAAAGCGGTGAAGAGGAAACATGAATAGCAAAAACTAGATGTATGCCCTAAGGGAGAAGGAAGGTAAAGAAACTACCAATATGGATAGTATAGTTAAAGTATTGGAGGATTTTTACTGAGATCTGTACAGTAGCCGGAACAACCACGACCATAATGTAAGAACTATAGCAGTATCCCAGATGACATTCCACTAGTAATGACAGAAGTGCGAAAAATCTTGGAGGAAATGCAAAAAGGCAAAGCAGCAGCACTACTGCTGCTGCTGCTGCTGCTGCTGCTGCTGCTGCCGCCGCTGCCGCCGCTGCCGCCGCTGCCGCCGCCTGCCTACGTTGCAGTGCAGGGCAAATGCCTCTCCCATGATCCGCCAATCAACCCGGTCTTGTGCTTTCCGTTGCCACTTTATCCCTGCGATGTTTTAAATCTCACCAGCCCGCCTCACTTTCTGTCTCCCCTTCGTGCGCTTGCTTTCTCTGGGAATCCATTCAGTTACCCTTAAGGACCACTGGTTATCCTGCCTACGTGCTACGGTCCAGTCCATTTCCATTTCTTCTTGATTTGAACTATGATATCCTTAACCCCGGTTTGTCCCCTGACCACTCTGCTCCCTTCTTCTATTTTAAGGTTACACCTATCATTTTCATTTCCATAGTTTGCTGCGTCGTCCTCAATTTAAGCTGAACTCTCTTTGTAAGTCTCCAGGTTCCTGCTCCGTAGGTAAGTACTGACTAGATGCACCTATTGTATACCTTCCTCCTAAAGGTTAGTTACCCTTCATAATTTCAGAATTGTTGCCGAACATTATCCATGCTATCCTTAATTTTCTAGTTATTTCAATCTCATGCTTCGGCTCCACGGTTACTAACTGTCCTAAGTAGACATATTCCTTCACAATTTCCAGCGTCTCTCTACCTACCGCAAAGTGCTGATTTCTGACGACACTGTTGTACATTACTTTATTTTTGTGCATATTAATTTTAAGCCCTACTTTTCCGCTTTCCATGTTCAGTTCTGTAATCATGAGCTTTAATTTTTTCTCTGAGTTACTCATGATCAAGGCAATGTCATCAGCGAATCGCAGGTTACTAGAATACTCTCCATTATCCCATATTCTTAGCTCTTCCCAATCTAGGGTCCTGAAAACCTCCCGTAAACACGCAGTGAATAATATTGGAGAGATTGTGTCTCTCTGCCTTACATTCTTTTTTATTGGGATTCTGTCACTTTCTTTATGTAGAACTATGGTGGCTGCGGATTCAGTGTAGATTTCTTCCAGTATGTTTATGTAGAGTTCTTCGATGCCCTGATTTCGCACTGCCCGCATTACTGCTGATGTCTCAACTGAGTCAAACGCCTTTTCGTAATTTATGAAGGCTACGTATAGGAGTTGGTTGGATTCCGCGCATTTTTCTATTACCTGACTGATAGAATGAATATGACCTATTGTGGACTAGCCTGTAAAAATCCTTCTTGGTTCTATGGTGACGGAACTCTAATGTCGCCTTAATTCTATTAGGTATTATTTTCGTAATTGATTTGTAGAGTACGGACAGTAAGCTGATCCACCTGTAATCTTTAATGTCCTTGACGTCTCCTTTCTCATGGATTAAGATGATGTTGGTGTTGTTCCAAGATTCTGGAACCCTTTTCATCAATAGACGCTGCATGGCCAGTTTTATTTTTCTAGCACAATTTCTTCCCCATCTATCAGGAGGTCCGTTGCTATTTTATCCTCACCAGCGGCCTTGCCTCTTTGCATTCTTTTTAGGACTTTGCTATTCCAGGATATAGAGCGTGTTTATTGGGTTATAATAGGGTTCAGCGAAGTTAGGAGCACACGTGAGGCTTATACACTGCTGAAGAACGGACACGTCCTATGCTACCGTGGATCAATTGACAGAAAGGAACTAGGGGTAAGGTTTCTTACACACAAGAATATCGCTAGCAACATAGAAAAAATACTATAGCATCAGTGAGAGGGTGAAAAAATATCATAATTAAGTTTAACAAAAGGTATAATATGAACGTGGTACAGGCCTACGCGCCTACATTGAGCCAAGATGATCATTTGGTCAAACGCTTCTATGAAGACACGTAGAGTCAACCATTAATAAAGCAAAGTCACAGTATACACCTTTGATGGGCGACTTTAATGCCAAAGTTGGCAAGAAACAAGCCGGAGACCATTCAGGCGGGGGGGGGGGGGGGATATGGCATCGGTTGTAGGCATTTCTACAACCGATGCCATATCCCCCCCTCCTGCATGCCAGAGGGGAGCTACTAGTAGAGTTTGCAGAACGTAATAACTTACTGATCGTGAACACTTTGTTCAGAAGTTGAGCTAACCATAAGTAGACGTGGCGAAGTCCTGTGTGAAATTCTGTGTGCACACCCAGGCGTTGTAGAGGATGTAAAAGTAGCTGGCGAGATCCGATGCAGTGATCAGAATGGTAAGAGGTCGCATTCAGCTAGATTTAAAAAAAAACTAAGACAAAAACTGATACTCAGGAACCGAAATATTGAGTAGCGGTGAGAACGAAAGTACAGGAATTCAGAGTTTCACTTCAGAATAGATTTGAGGCACTTAACGAGGTAACTGACGTTACCATTACCACAACGAATGATAATCTTACTAGTATCATCAAAGAGTGTGCAATGAAAGTTGGAGGTACAGTCACTAGAAAAGACACTGGCAACTATCTCAGGAGACGAAAAAGTGTCATTAAGAAACAGCAAACCATGAAAGCCTTTCATGCAACCGACAAAATAGAGCTAGTGGAGCTTTCGAAGTTAATCAATAGGCGTAAGGTAGCCGACGTCAGAAGGTAAAGCATGGAGAGAATTGACCAGGCTGTAAAAAGTGGCAGACGCCTAAAAGCTGCGAAGGCAAGCTTGTGCATAAACGAAAATTGGATTTATGCATTAAAGAACAAGGAAGACAATGTCATAGCTAATATAGATAGGATAGTCGAAGTGGCGGAAGAGTTCTACAGAGAGCTGATGAGGATCAGGTAACATCAGATCTGCCGAAAGACGGAGGGCAGATAGTGTTAGAAAAACTAGCCACCCTGTTTACGAAATGTCTCCTGACAGGGAGGGTGCCACAATCTTTGAAGAATCCTAACATAATCTTAATACGTAAGAAAGGGGACCGCTAGGACGTGAAGAATTACAGGCTGATCAGCTTTTCCTCGTCATACTACAAGCTATTTACAAATATAGGTGTTAACAGAATTAAGACAACATTAGAATTATATCAGCCAAAAGAACAAGCAGGATTTCGAACAGGTTACTCAACAATCGACCCCATTGAAACCATGAATCAGGTGGTATAGAAATGTTCGACCAATATATACATAGCCCAGCCAATACATAGTCCAAACATACATCAAACCAATATATACAGAGCCTTCATAGATTACGAAAAGGCATTTGATTTAGTACAGACATCAGCAGTTATGCAGACACTGCGGAATCAGGGCGTCGACGAAACTCATATAAGCATTGTGGAAGAAATCTACAGAGGATTAACTGCCACCATAGTGCTCCATAAAAAACCGACAGAATACCAATGAAGAGGGATGTAAGACAAGGGAATACGATCTCCCCAGTGATATTTACCACGTGCTTACAGGTGATTTTCAGAGGTCTAGAATAGGAAGAGTTAGGAATAAGCGTTAATGGAGAGCACTGTAGTGATCTGCGCTTCGCTGGTGATATTGCATTGCTGAGTAACTCATGGAACGAATCGCAATTCATGATTACTGAATGATTACTGAAGGAGAACAGAAAGCTCTTAAAACTAATCTACAGAAAACAAAAGTAAAGTACAACAACCTCAGAAGAGAACAGGGCTTCAATATAGGTATACAGAAGTGCTCTTGAAATTGTAAAGCAGTACGTCTACTTAGAACAGGTAGTAACCGCGGAGACAAACCACGGGATTGAAGTAGGCAGAAAAAAAAGTGACAGCTTTGCCACAAAGGCGAAGCAATAAGTGTGATAGCAACAAATTGGAATGTCACGCGAAGTATGGCAAGTAGATAGAAAGTGCCCCGCATTGCTCACGCACGAATGACGCAGTAAACATACTCACGGGTACAGATGAGCGCGAATGAGTGGCTTAGTTGTTACTTCGCTGTGTCTGAAAAGCGCGCCCTTTTCGCAAACGAAGACTGTGCAGCAAGTACCGTGACCTTTGTGCGCCTGGTAACTACAACAGAATCGTTCTGGTGCACGTATAAGGCGTACGATTATCCCCAGTGCAATATTAACGTGCGCACGCGTGAGCGTCTGCCCCCCTCTTCCACGGGGCAAAGTACGCGTGGGCTATGAACGCATGAGCGCGCGTCGCCGCGTCGTGACGATCTGGCGACGCGCGCCAGCGAGATGGCTCATTGCGCCATCTCGCTGGTAATACTGAAAACACGATAGTTCCCCCGAGCTCGGCATCACCAGCGGTCAGTGCTAGATATAAATAGCTTGCTGTTTCAACGTTGAAGGAAGCGCTCCCTCGTGACTCAGAGGCTAAAGCCACAAACTCGCAAGCAAGAGAACGGGCGTTCAATTCCGCGCGCCGGAGTCTTTTTCTGGATTATTTTTTTTTTCCAAAGTTGATGATAATATGTGGGGTTTAACGTCCCAAACCCACCATATGATTATGAGAGACGCCGTAGTGGAGGGCTCCAGAAATTTCGACCACCTGGGGTTCTTTAACGTGCACCCAAATCTGAGCACACGGGCCTACAACATTTCCGCCTCTTTTTTTTTTTGTTCCCTAATCCCCCCCCCGTTTGTTCCCTAATCCACTCTGCTCTCTTCTTGTCTCTTAAGGTTACACCTACCATTTTTTTCTCCATTGCTCGCTGCGTCGTCCTCAATTTAAGCTGAACCTTGGTACACAGCGTGTCGCTATATTTGTAGTGCGAATGATTTCATAAAGATAGCCAAAACGCTGAAAAATCTTCAAAAATTCGTTTCAGGGTACCTTTAAAGGTGGCGTGAAAAAAAATGTTTTTTTTTTGGCTCCAGTCCTACGCATATGGCCACACACTCCTACTCTCCTTATGCAGCACGCGAAAGTGACAAATAGAGAAAGGAGAAAATCTCGGCACAACGTATGCGATCGAAGAGAATCGCAGAGGAAATGTGCTCTGCCGTGACGAGTTTTTTTTTTTTTTTCTCGCTGAATAGAGTGGGGAAGACCTCGAAACTGGGCACCCAAGTAGCTGAAAAAAAATGAACACTAAAAATTGCTTCGAAATAGATGTGTATCTGTGTGGAAGGAAGGCAACGTGGCGAGGATGCATAATGAATGTAACGCCTACGCCGTGCGTGACTTCCCGCTCGAATCTTGCCTTCCCCCCCCCCCCGAACCTCGTTTTTTTTTTCTATTTCTCGACAACCTCCCCCTCTAGCCTCGGAGTCTTTTCTCTGCGAGGTTCACCCTCCAGATCGGTAACGTTCACTCTCACCATAGCTCACGTCGTAGATTGTGACAACTATCTCCGAGAAGCAAAGCATGCAGCTCGAATCAAGTAAAGCACACATACCGCAGGGGGAGAATAAGAACGAGATGGACGCTCGTGGGGAGAGCCAGCCACCGTGGAACGCGTGGCCAGTTCCGCGCACGACGAGGCCTTTTGTGCGGAATCGATGGGCGCTCGGCCGAGCCCTTTTACGTATTCATGGCCTACTCTAATGGCGCGTTTTTCTCTAACTGCCCTCGAATCGGCTCAGCTGAGGCATGCCTGAAGAATTACCTGCCATCATTGGCATGCCGTCTACCGCTTTTGTATTCGATTTGGCCCGATGGGGGTTTTCTACCGGAATATCGGAATCATCTACCGTACTTCTTAAAGATCTCCCTTTCGCCCCCTCCCTCTCTCTTCCAATCGCAGTTATACGCACGCCTGAGTATATAGGCTCCTACTTCTCCGGGCTTCTTCCTGTTTTACCGTTTAGCTCTTTCACTCTGTCGGTCGTGAGTGCGTTATTACCAACAGCTCGTTCGCACCACAATCAATTTACTCTACCCTCTGAATCTTTCCGTTACCTAATCCTTTTGTATATTAGATTCGAAGTGTACTCGCGGTTCGTAGTGCAGTGATGCGATTGATGACATTTACGCTAACTTCGCCATTCACCTGTAGTATACGTGTGAAGCAAACGCAGTAGACCAAACGCCTCTGTGCATGCTGAATTGAGTTGAACTAAGCTCCTCCCCAACCAACTTAATATAGTTTTTGCGAGTAATATTAGATGTGCAAGTGCACCCACACTTTTGGTGTAGAACAGCAGAATAGAGGCATTGATTTGTCGTGCTTGCTATGACAACAGAACAGCCTTAAATGGTCTGTCTGTCTTTCTGCCTTTCTTTCTTTCTTTCCTTCTCCCTTTCTTTCCTTCTTCCTTTCTTTCTTTCTTTATGTGGCGTTCAACGACATTTGTTTCCTGCTTCAACATATACCGGGTGCGTCAACGAACACTTAAAAAAAAGGGCCCCCCAGATTTACGTTGAAAGAGCAGCACAGTCACATCGAAAGCTGAAACAGTACTATTTCTGGAACCTCTTCAAAGCTTTCTTGGGGCTACCGGTACCAGTTCACTTGCAAGGTACCCTCTATTTTATTCATTGATTCGGTTCCTGATAAAGATGAAGAATTATGGCCAAGCCCTTTTTAATAGGTTGGAAGCATTCAATCACCCATTCGTAATGCAATTCGCCTTCTGTGACGCCTGGTCGTTATTTTACTCGTCTACCACGTTATATTGGGTATATAATAACGCGGTTCCTTCCCAGCGCTTGTATGGGGTTCTTGTGCGCAGGAGCTTCAAGCACCCACGAGGCTCCGTGCTAGAATACTGGGCTGGCGCGGAGAGGACTCATGTGCGAACCCACTTCCATGTTCGCTATGTTTCTTTTTTTTTCTTATTTCGTGCTGCATCAGTTATGGGCACCGGTGGTGACCTACAACTACGGCACCCTTATTGTGATCTCATAACATCTTTTTGGTGAAAATTTTTAAACGTAGATTTCTCGCGAAAAAAAAATCTCCTGAGGAGCAAGATTTTGTAGACGTCAATAATTCTGGGAGAAATACGAGTTACATATCCAAGTCACTGAAGTTCTATGAACTTAAAATTTTAATTAGCGACATTTGGTGGATATATTTCCAATGGCGAGATTGTAGCCGCACGGGCGACAATGCCATATCAGCTTTTAAAGGAAATTGCTTTAGCCCTGCTTCCAGTGAAACGGTAGTACTTTTTTTTCGCGAAATCGAAACTTGAGTCATGAGGATCGCCAGATTTCTTGGGGAAACGCAACGTCCCCTGTTCACGTGTTGCGATCACTACGGCAGCCAATTGGAAATATAGATTATATCTATAGCTGAAAACTTGCGGCCGCAGATAGACTACCTCTTGCTTGCGCCCTGCGAATAAGCGAAAGATGACGCTGGCTGCTGCCGATGCTGAGCGTCGAGTCTTCCAAGCTGGAGAAAATAGCTTCATTTCTAATTATCCACGTTGTCACTGCCGCACGTCATCGGATGACGTTACTTTTTCCCGAGACTACATGTGCTCCACGTGCATCACGTATTTTTTTTTATGGTGGTGGGGGGAGGGGGACCGGGGCAGCCAGAGAGGGCATGGGGTAGGAAGGTGTGGAAAGAAAAAAAAGACTTCAAACAATATCCTATTTGTTTGTAAAATTGATATAACATCATCACCTCTGTGGCTATGAAAAGGCCAAGAACTTCCATAGTTCGCTAATTTAGAAGTTGAACGGCGAACACTAATAAAACAGCCAATGAATTAAGACGTATATGATGCCTCCTTCTGAATAAGTTTTCTTTTTTAGGTGTCCATTTCTAAGAATTTTGTAAAGCGTTCACACTTTGTAAGCGAACACCCAGTTCTTGGAGGTATACCGCTTCCTGGCCTAGTGTGACGTTCCCCTCCGTTGCATATCAATGTAAAATGCAATAACGCTTAATATGTGCGCATAACGAATTTGGCAAAGTTTGACGTATATAAGCTTTTGCTAGCATTGCACCGCAGTTCTACAACCTATACCTCTATGACAAAGCAAGAAGAGCGCACACTTTGCGAAGACTGACCGCAGAAACACAGGGCACATGCGCTAACAACTGGAATTTCTATTGTCCATACGATATGTGCGCCGTGTACTATAGTATACCACGCATTCATTCTTTGCAGACGATAAGGGGTACCTGGGAACCATTTCTTTGACCATCACCTTCTTGTATGCATTGCCAAATTAATTTGAAAAAGAAATAATGAAAAGAAGCTGGTAAGTGCTGTACCTGCGGCAGAACGAAAAAAAGAAACAAGAAAAAGCAAATGTCTTTATCACTTTCGTCTGGCACAGAAATGAGGGAACTGAGGTAGACGAGAGGGAGGATGAGCACCTTGTCAAGATATTTCCTGCGCAACACCACGACGCCAGCTGCGTGAAGATACCTGACCTGTGGAGCGGAGAGCGTGCCGATAAATGAACTTCCGCTCTGGGGTCGTCATTCCACTTTCGCTGCACCCACCCCTCCCCACTTCCACCCCCACCCCCGAGTTTCTAAGTTTTATTATTTCGTCCTCTGGTCGTGAAAAAGTGCACCTGCGGCGCAGAAGCAACAGTTATTGTCTTTCGAAAACTTGCCCTCCACGCCACCGTCCTTGGGGGTCCTGCCGAGGTTCTAGCAACAAAGAGGCACTTAATTAAAACGGCACTTGTTCGTTTCTTTTGTTTGAAGACGTGAGCTAAGTATGGACGCTTGCGTGTGCGGTCTATGCGTGTGTGTATACATTCGGTCCTTTCGCCGCGAACCGTAGCTGGAAAACTGCCACAATTGGTGTGGGAGAGTCGCCGCTCAAGGACTCTATTTTTTGTTTCAGTTCTCATTGTTATGCGGTAAAGAAACAAACAAACAAGGAACTAAACATTGCTATTCGCAAGTTTCCCCGCCTAGAGAGGGCGCTAGTGCAAGTCCAACATGGCTGTCGTTTGAGGGATCGCGCAGCCGGCATCCCGGCAGCCGCCGCCGGTGTGCCCGTCACTTCGAACTGCGTAGTATTTTCGGGCTGCAGCCACCATGTTGTCAAGGCTTTGCTGAGAAAGTCATTGGCTCTAACATGTATTATATTGGACACTGCGTGTTGAGGAACGCATGTGTGGCGTATATTGAAGGAAAAGAAGTTTTGAACGCCGGGCACATCGTCTGCTGCGGTGTGAAGGAATGCGCGTACAACAGCTTTGTGAACGCTGTTCGTGCCATGGCCGAGGAAGATCGAGCGGCCGTGCTCGTGCAAAGCAGGAAACATCGCCTTTGACTGCACTGCGTCTGCACAGCGGCATCCGACATATTTCGTGATTTTTCTAGCTGAGCATGCAAACAATAAAAGTAAATTATTGCTACTACGACTCGCATTACCTGTCCAACTTCGGTGGTTCACTACCGAATTCAGAATAACCGTAGTAAAAATTGCCAGCGACAAAATATAAAGCATCACCGAACCACCAAAGTGAGGTCGACTAAGCGATGGCATGGGCTGGCTGCGTGGTGGGCATCCCCCAAACCACAGTTACGACGGATGCCGCATGGCGACGCCAGCATCTGTGAAAGTTGCAAATTGTTTTGTGTCCGCTTTTGCCTGTTGAAGTGAGTCACCAGTCTTTATATATATATATATATATATATATATATATATATATATATATATATATATATATATATATATATATATATATATATAATCAGTAATCAGGCTCCTTCAACTGTCACAGCAGTGACATGATAAACTTTACGAAGCGGCGTAAAATCTAGTCTGTGCGCCTGGTACTAAAGAACATATCAAGTCTGCCACGGTGTATCAGTGGCTACGCTGTTACCCTATGACATCGTGGGTTCGATTCCGGCTGCGGCGGTCCCATCTTGGCGGAGGCGAAATGGATGCGGGCCCATGTACTGTGTGAAGTCCGTGCACGTTTAAGAAGTCCCGGTGCTCTCCACTACGGTGTCCCTCACTCTACCAGGGTTTTGATATATTATTAAAAAGTTCAATCTATTCCATAGCACGGCTTGGGGTCGTGCGTACTAAAGTGATGCCGTAGTATACCTTGTTTTTTTTTTCTTTTTAACACACAGCGTATATAAGATCGCGGTTTATAATGGGAGAAAATAGAAAAGAAAACGATAAGCGAGACGGAGTCATAGAATTCGTAAATATTAGTAGAATCACATTTTAAAAAACATGTCTGTATACCACATGTTTATGTTCGTCTGCCTTCAGAAAAATGCTGGAGACCGGAAAGGTCAAGGCGAGTAAAAATGCCGCGCTTCGAAGGGCGTTCTTCGTCTTCAGCGCGTGCCTTCTCTACGTCCGCCGCGAAAGTGTTTTCATTAGCGAGCTGCCTGTGCAGGGCCTAATGAACGGCGCCCTTAGCGACACCTGTCGCGGAGGCCCTGCAAATAGGCGTCCGCGCGCTTCCGACAGCTCGCTACGCAGCCACTGAGTGCTGTGTACACGGTATATAGGCTCGCGCGCACTGGGCCAACTATGCGCTCGCCGCGGTCCGGCCAAAGCGGGCCTGCGCTCTCTCTTTCGGCGGCGACAGGGCGTGATTTACGGCGGGGCGAAAAATACTTGGAACGCTGCGTAAGTTTGCGAGCGCGAGCCCAGCCTGCACACGAACAACGCGCCCCGTTCTTGCGTCGACGAATAGCCGCCCTGCCGCCTCGATTATCGAGCCAGCGCCGAGCAAGGGCTGGAGCGGCGTTCGGTGGTGGCAGCTGTTGTGAGCGCAAACACGTATACTGTACATACACTTCGGCTACATATTGAAGAGGCGTGCGCAAGCCTTAGCGCTCACATCTCCCAAACGCTTGGCGTGGCAGCGGCGATATCGAGGAAAACTCCGGAGATCAGTCCAAAGACCGAGAACCCGCGCGAAAAAGAGAGTGGGATTCAATGTACGACGGCTGTTACGATGACGAATATTCCGCTCTATCTATGCGTAAATGCACATATATGCACACAGCCCCGACGCGGCTGCTGACGCGCAGGTCACGGGATAAAATCCCGGCTGCGGTGGCTGCATTTTCAATGGAGGCGAAAATGCGGTAGATTTGGGTGCACGTTAAAGAACCCCAGGTGGTCGGAATTTCCGGCACCCTCCACTACGACGTCTTTCATAATCATATCGTGGTTTGGGGATATTAAGCCACACGGATAAATCAATCAACATATATGCATATATTTCGAGAAACGCTTTAGAACCTTCGGCCATGCAGAGTTCACTTGTGTCTGTTGACTTCTTATCCCTTTACGTTCTCTCAGGTACTTGCCTTGAAACGATGAACGCCACGTGGTCTTGTTTGACAACCTCTGCTTTTATTTTGTTTCAGTTCATGTGAAAATCATATCTGGCCACTTTTGCAGCGAGCAGTCAAATGACATCAAAATAATCAATCCCAGCGTGTTTGTTTTGCAATAATTATACGGTGTTAGAGATAATGAACGATGATGATACGGAATGATTCATACCTCCGTATCACGTACGGAATTCAAAAGCCACGAGAATTCGGCTATGTACCTTATCTGACTTTATTATCCGTTTCTTTGGTCAAGCATATATGGGCGCAAGTGACAAACAAAAGTTGAATTCCTCGGTTCTTTACTTGTCGGCATCCTTTCGCTAGCTGCACTTAAAGCAATGGTCATTGGTAGTTGCTTTTGATTGCCATGTATACAAATTTACTTTAATAATTTTATTCAGCACTGTCTTCACGTTACAAAGCTTTAGTTCGTGCCAATTTACCCCATATCTATTGTTCAAAAATCACGAAAGTTTGGAATCTGTTACGTCAAACAGGAACTACGAGTCACATGATAATTGATTGGTATGTGGGGTTTAACGTCCGAAAACCACCATATGATTATGAGAGGCACCGTAGTGGAGGGCTCCGGAAATTTCGACCACCTGGGGTTCTTTAACCTGCATGCACCAAAATCTGAGCACACGGGCCTACAACATTTCCGCTTCAATCGGAAATGCAGCCACCGCAGCCGGGATTCGTTCCCGCGACCTCCGTGTCGGCAGCCGAGTACCTTAGCCACTAGACCACCGCGGCGGGGCACTACGAGTCACAAAGAAGTTTTGAGTCAATAGGCACGTCGAAGCAGAATCTCGCCTCGAAAAACGGCGAGCAGTTTTAAACAATTACACAGCTGATTTTTTGCATGCGATGTGTGGTGATTATTTCTTTTTTTTCTTTTAAAGTACAAAAAGGGGCAAAGAACTTTTACGCCTGTCTGCAAGAAACGCTGCAGCAGTGGCGGCCCCTGAGTGTTACGCTGCGCAGACAAAGACAATGCAGGCGTTGTACTCTCCTTTTGTTTTTTCACTCGCGCAGCTTGGAAGTAACAGATAATGATCAAACGCTACACGCGAAGGTAAAGCGGGGCAAGTGAGACGACTCCGATGACTTGTCTTGCTTTCAACAACAGCATACTGCTGCGACGCGCATTCACTCAAATGAAGCCGGGGATGCCATCGTATACGCGCCCTTGTCGAAACGTTAATTGGCTCAAACTATACGTACCTTGTTTGGCCACGGTCGATCGCTTGCTAAGTCTCCATTTTGCGTCGAATCTCTTGTAAACAGTGCCACCATACATGGAACAGCCCGCCGGAGGTTGAGCCAGCTATTTTCATTTACTCTACTATGAACACCTATACTTTAAATTATGGGCTTCGCTCGATTTGCTAGACGATGTCAGTGACTGAGAGAGCCAACAAATGGACCATATCTTACACTGTTATAGTCTATTCAAATACTATACTGATGATTGTCAAGTTAAGGTATGACACGATTAAAAATGTGCAGCAGCCACGTTCCGTGTGTTATCAAAGTGCATAGAATGCCTCTACATATCACTTGTTCCTACATATCACGCTGTACTGCACAGTGATTCTTCAGAAAATCATCGAACCTTGTACGTTTTGAAACTACGTAGCATTTGACTCGCGTTGTGTGTTTTTGTGTTTCGTCTAGCTTGTCAGGCTGCAGACCAGGTATTCAGTACATGTATTATGAGTCGTTCTTTTGATTACGTCGTAAGTGTGTTTATATCGCACCTTCATGGTCAAGCGTGGAAAAACCAGAGTTTCCTAAACTCTATAGAAAAAACCACATCTTCAAGCTCTCAAGTATAATGCATGTAACTGGATCGGCAACATATTGTGAGCTGTTTAGCAGATACATATTGTCGGTACCAGTGTTCTTTGAACCCGTGATGTTCCTTCAGCAACGAGCGTAATGGCGTTTATGAACCAGCGGCTGGTTGAATCACGCTTCGCCTTGCTGCCGCCGCTTTCGCTTTTTCCACGTATTAGGCGCACAGTTCTTCTCCCTTTATCATCCCTTTAGCGAGGCGAGATATCAGTGTTGATATTTTCCCGCCACTATAGAGAATGTATTATAGCGAATGCTTCGTGTATTCTAAGCGCGATGGCATCCGCATACTTGTTATTGAAGCGCGCGTCGCCTCATGAGTGGCCAGAATAATAAAACGGAGAAGACGTGTTATCATGGATGAAAAATGAGGGGACAGAAAGTTGCGCGTGGAAGAAGATTGCACCGAGACTTCCTCGAAAGTATAAACCTGGCAAAAAGGCATCAACACCGCGAAAGTGGCGCTTACGTAAAAGGACGCCTGGCAAGAGTGAAATAAAAAGCGCAGGAAAATAAACAAAGGAAGCGGCAGAGAGATTGAACAGGATGGAGCCAACATAACAAGACGGCGTGGGCATGAGCGCGCGAGGGGCGCATGGGGGTTAGGCGGCGCAGCGTGGGAAACCCGAGCGTCATTCATCTTGTCGCGGGGCCCTCAAGGAGAAGGTCTGCCGAGCACGTAACGTGGGGCATCAGCAGGCTCCGGATGTCGCGAGCGAGCAAGGCCATCCTCGTCGACGCGCTTCTTGAGGCGCCGCGCTGGGGGCGCCGCCGGGGCAGAAGACGTGCCCACATCACTGGGCTCTCCCGCGTCGGCCTTGTTGACTCGCGCTGTCCATGCTCGCTGCACAGACCGTGGATGACACGTCCTCCGGGGGTTGCTCTATGTGGTTACCCCTTTTATCGTACACTCGCATTTGGCTGAAACGTATACGTGGGAATGGATATACACTGTTCTCTCTTCTTCTTTCCATTTGTGCGTGTGTACAACGCTGAGATTCTTCCGAGCTTGAAAATTGGCTTCTGAGAGAGTGATTATTTCAATAAATCAATAAACTTATTTCATTCAATCAATGAATCAATCAATCTGAGAGAATGAAGTAAGTATAACTAGATATATCTACATCTTGCGTTGCCGGTTCGTTATGACTTATTTTGCTGTCACCCCCCACCCCCTCTATCCATTTATGTATGATAAACGTTCAGGTGGAAACACCTGTCACGTATTGCAGCATTTTTTTTGGCGCAATTATTCTTGCAACACTTGTATGGTATATACTTACTGTGCGTCTTCTGCAGTGGTTTTGGTGTAGGCAATCATATATTAGCCGAACTTTATCCACTTTTCACTCAGTAAACAACAGTCCGGCTTCAAGTTTTAGAAATCGTGAGTTTCTTTACAGACTACGTGCTCAACTTACGCCGACTCTTATATGTCAATAGACTTCTGCGTAAATGTCACAAACCGTGCCGAATGTCTCCTGTGCAGCTCACAAGAAGTATACTGAACAGCTCATCTATAGGATTTTTACTTCCTTGATCTTGAATACTTTTCGATAAATGGTGACCTTGCACACTACAATTTGGGTTTACTATTTTAAGGTACAGTAGAATATTTAAGGCTAACTTCTCTACAATCTTACACATCTTGTCTAACGCCCTATTTTAGTAAGGTTATTTTGACGGTTTGAATTGAACTCGCTTACGACACAAAACAGTGATCTTATGTTGCACTAGTGATACGACTGCAGTTACACTGTTGACTACGGAAAAAAATATGCAGACATATAATTCAAAACAGTGCAAGAGACGAAAGGCTGGGTCAAGAAATACCCGGATCCACAACAGCACTGTTATATTTATTATTATTTTTCAGGTCTCTCGTTTCTTGCGCTGCTCATAATTCCACGTATGTCGTGCCAACTGGCCCAAGCAACCGCTTTAGAAATACATACACTAGCTGCGGATTACTTGTCCTTTCTAACTGCACCTAACTTTGCTCACGTCAGTGCCCGTGTATAGTAAGATGTAAGACAAGCAGGAGCGTCACTTCCTTTCGCTGGCGCGAAACAGGTCAACCGGAGCTGCAATTTTCGTGACCCTGCCGCAAGAAGCGCTCTTGCCGACCGCGCTTTGAAAGCGGGGTGATGGCAGCTATCAGAGCGTGCCACCAAGCTTCACTTGCACGGCTGTCGGTTGCGCGCCGAGACAGGTGGCCGCGGTGAGAAGCCGACCTTCCCAGCAGCGGCAAGGGGCGCATTGTGCGCGCACCGCCAACCACGATAGTGGCCCAAGGTCGGCCAGGAGAAATGCGTCGTCGCTGTGACCCTGATCCGACACGAAGTGATCGCCTGGGAAGGTTGCGGGCAGGAAGGACTGCCTCATGGCTCCGGCCGCCACGAGCCCGATGTGTACCCACATGCGCTGTGTCGTGAAGTAAATGCAGCGGTATGCCTAACGCATGCATGTCACTTTACAGACATCACTGCCGGATTAGTGTGTATAGGTGTGACCTACATAAAGGCAAATGTAGGGGCGTCGTGTTTATTTGCGAGTCTTGCACTTTCTTCTAACTCGCGGCGCACTATTTGCATCGGCGATGTACATGATTCTGCGGGCGTCGAAGCGCACAGCCCATGTTCATGCATGAACCTGGCTTTCGGCCGAGCCAACTCTATGGTCCACCCACTACATCGCAAGGATGGCCACAACGAATGCATCATTTCGGGGGGTCAGAGTTCGTGACGCGGGCCAATGCCAAGCGGGCCCGTCTTCCTCGTCACGGCCTTGGTAAAGACAAGGACGCTTGCAGCTCTCGAGGTCAGAAAGATGCAAGCGTTTGAAGCGGAATGGGTGCTCGCAGATGGAGGCGCACGCGACATAAAATATACGCCGAGCCTTGAAGGCTAGCGGCTGTGACAAATTTGCCACGGCGAGCAGAAAAATAACCTGCCCAAATTTTTGGCTGAGTTGATTCGCAGTGTTCGCCCTAGCGACTGACATCGAAATTCGTACTCATACTCGCGAGACACTCAAGAAGTTACACTGGCAGCTCTGAAGGGCAACAGACGCCACACTGTTTCAAAAAAGAGAACGTAAGTCACAACTTTGTGTCATCGAAGCCATTCATAATGGCCCATAACGCGCGGGGGAAGATAGCGGTGCTGTGTATACCACGTCTACATAAAGAAACAAAACTGCCGATGGCACAAAGAAGCACGCGCAGGACTTGGCTCCTTGCGAGGAGAACTGCAGCGGGCCAAAAGACGCTGACCTTGGAGCTGCCAGCGGTCCCACCCGTTCCCATGCGTAACGGTACATAAAGAGAGACCGTGCGAAGGAGAAGCGGACGGGCGTCTTTACATAACCCTGCGCGGGACGCACTTGGCTCGCCCCCGTTTGCTCCGGCTTTTCTCGACTCGCTCCCTCCGCCTTGCTGTCATTTGAGACTAGGCGCAGTCGTCGAGACGCCGAAGGGCAAAGAGGAAACGTGCACGAAGGGGGGCTACAATGGTGCGCGTCTTTATGTGTCGCCAAAGGGCTGCGCGGTCTGCAAAAAGGCGACGCACGAAAACGCCCGCTCTGACCTCGCAACTCATCCGGACGTATCGGCTGTCCTTTTGGCTCGCGCGCCAGATATGCCCCTCGCAGTTCCTGTCATGCCACCGTCGGTGCCGTCATATCGCTCAAGGAATCTCACGCGCCTCTGCCCTAACAAACAGCTGGTGCAACGATATTTTGGCGGGACGGTATTTTGAACGATATGCTCGTTGCGCGCATGATTACGGTTGGTGTCTTTGGGTCAGTATGAGAATGTCAACGCTGTGAATTATGAAACTGTAAACAGCAGAGAGAATATTGGTATTACGCATACATTTAACAATATTTGTCGCTTCCATCGTTACCTATATCCATCCGATTATTAGCAGTATAGCAACATGTAGAAGGATGCGATGCCAATATTTCAGCGAGACTTGCCTCGCCCACGTGTTTTCCCTGCACATTCTTTGCCGACAACGGGGCACGCCACGTCTGCATCGACGATGCCGACGCCTGGCGGGGAGTGCCCTGCGAAGGTCTCCACGGATTTCGCGGAGCTTCAGATTCAGCGGGCGCGGCAACTTGATTCACGTTTGGCACGCGTTCAAAGGGCGCGCCGGCAGCGCAGGCCGGGACTTGTGTGGGCGTCGCATGGCCTCCACCGCTGTTGACGTTGACGTGAGCAAACTAAACGCTATGTGGCTTTCCGACTTTCTCGAGGCGTTCGCCGCTCCGGACGATGACGAAGCTGCGTGCGCGCTACAAAGCCCTCGCACTTGGGACAGTGACGAGGTCAGACGGTGTCGTGCGCGGGGCTCAGGAAGAGCACGCAACTCCGTCATTGGCGCATTTAAAATATCTGCTGGACGCTCACCCTCGGTCATCAAGAGTTCATAGGCGTATAAAAGGAACTTGCCAGTTCGCTGCATATTCATTTCAGCGCAACTAAGTCGCGTAACGCGGTATTCTGGCTCTAACCTCGCCAGTCCGTCGTTAAACCTTCGCATAGGAGCCGGCTTGGACTCGAAGTAAAACTTATCTGTTGCTTCACACGACCTTTTTAACACCTCCAAGGTGGTCTGGAACGGCCATTACGAGTATACCGTACAAGCCCAACATCAAAACACTAGAGGTCGATAACATTATTGATAGACTAGCATAAAGCCAGAAACATAAGAAACCTTTTCTCTCGCAAGCAGCTGTTTGTAGCTGGTTGATGGCGCTTTGGTAAGGGTCTGTTCAGCTTCACAGTGGACAAGCGTATCCTCTTAAGAACAGTTACACCATGATAATATTTCTGCTTGAATTGTGTCCCTGCAGTCTTAGGCTATTCCCTCGGCTGAAGCGCCTCTACAGCGTGATTGCCTCTGCTGTGCCAATTACGAGGCATACATAGCTTGTGGGGTCAACGATTAGATATATATGTCGTTCGTGATTGCGAGTAACACGTACACGTGCTTGTCACATTGCACTATTGGCGTAAGCCGTCTGAGGGCATTTGATCGATTTGTGGGGTTTAACGTCCCAAAACCACCATATGATTATGAGAGACGCCGTAGTGGAGGGCTCCGGAAATTTCGACCACCCGGGGTTCTTTAACGTGCACCTGAATCTAAGCACATGGGACTACAACATTTTCGCCTCCATCGAAAATGCAACCGCCGCAGCCGGGATTCGATCCCACGACCTGCGGGTCAGCAGCCGAGTACCTTAGCCACTAGACCACCGTGGTGGGACATGAGGGCATTTACGAATGTATGCACCTTGTCGCTGACAGGACGTGCCGCGAAGCGACCGTATACACACGTGTGAGAGCGCGAAACCAAATCGCAGGAGCAGGTCGCACTAAAGAAAAAAAAATGAGGAGGAGCACAGGACGGAAGCACACTGGTACTACCAGCAGTCATAACAAAGTGAAAACTATTCATAGTTTGGTTCACTGCACCTTTATTGTCATCGAGTACCAACGAAACGCGTATAAGATGACGACGCACCTACCTGCAATCGCCTTCCTGCCCTGGAGCTTCGGCATGCTTAAATGTTTTTTAAGCGTTTATACTTATTTTTTTCTTTTTTCCTTTGGCTGACCACGTGATCTTTGACGGCTGCTGGCTGAAATATTGCGGTGTGCCCGACAGGGAATGTGCGGTGACAGCGCAGCTTGCAGCGTCGCCAACATCTCGCTGCGTGCGAGGCGTGGTATCGTAAACGCTGGCATGTACGCTCTCAGCATCGTTGGGCAGGATCTTAAAGAGGTGTTGGGTTGACTATAAGGCACGTCCATGCATTCCGCGCGCACAGCGACTCTCGCGCACGGCCCATGACTCGGTCTCGGATACCTAAGAAAAAAATAAAAGAACAGAGAGGGAGCAGAGATGTAGCGTCATTGTAGAATAAAATAAATAAAGAAGAGAAAACATAAGCAGAATAAATGCGGATACACACAGCCAGGAACAGGTGCTTACACACAGTGACAATATTTGCAAATGTCAACAGAAAAACGGCATTCATGGCCCACCGTTTCAAGGGTATACGCTGGTGGTATGAAACCAAGCGTCGTAAACACTAATACTATATATATATGCTATCCAGGCACGGCAGCTGAACAACAACGTGAGCAGACACTACGCGGACTACATCTCTCTACATCTTCTCCGTTATGTTCAACGAGCCTGACACGAAGAAAGTGATATTCCTTTACTTTATATACTGACCGTTTCAATGCAGAGCGATGCTCTCTTGTATAATGTATTTCAGCCTCATAAAAACTGCCGTGCGCAAAGCACGAGACACAACTGTCAGTGATTAGCAAACAAAGCAAAGAATAGCGGATATGCTCAACAGTCGAAACGCGCGCACACGCTCGCCCGAGCGCTCTTTAACATCTCTAGCACTGCAGGAGCACAGCTGCGTTCCTTTTGATCAAGCTGCTACATGTATATGCTTGAGCACCATCTCTCACACGCACCAAACACACACGCGCTGGTTTTCCTTTATACATGGCGAGGGGTATAGTTATTGGAGCGCAGGCATTAGTTGCATGCTCGTGAGACCTCTTCCATAGCGATATAAGGTACAAAGGCTATACTGTGATGTATGACCGTCGGGGTGAAACTCCACGATGGTGCGCCACTGCTTTGCGGAAGGACTTCGTCTTTTCGAAGCCGTCGGTTTATTGGCTGCCGGCGAGATACGCCTCATGCTGTTCCTGGTTGTAAGAATATGTAAAGCGCGGCGCCCGTGGGTAAAAATACGAATATATCATCGGCGTTGGCGTAAAAGGGCAAACTCCCGTTATTAGATAGGCCAAAACAGGAATCAAATTCAATTTGCGTCTTACAGATATGCGTCTATAAAGCGCGTCAGGGCTATACACGTTCTGAAGTCTTGTTAGAGCTTACACTAGAGAACTTAACGATAGCCGAATTATTTGCGCACAGAATGATATATGTATATACAATAACTATGCGGTTTAACGCGCCCTCAGGTAACGTTGCATGCTTTTGGACGAATGCCTATTATATAAAACTACGCTGTTCGGCCTTAAATTTTGTCCTAAAAGTCATCTCTATCTATATAACTATTCGGTGCATGTAACTATACGCACACATTATGTCGAGAATCGATTGATTGTCACGCATGATTTTCGCAATGCCTAAATAAGCCTTGTTTGGTTTCTTCCTCTTGTTTCTGCAGTGTATATATATATATATATATATATATATATATATATATATATATATATATATATATATATATATATATATATATGATGACTCGTGGTATAGGTTGCGCATGCATTTTTTTTTCTACGTATTCAATCTTCGGAGCTTCGTAACACATCGCTTTTCTTAACTGAACTGCCGTATTTATGTTTCGCTAGACACGCACGAGTGGTGACTTGACTGGTATACGTTCACTTATGCCTTTTATTTACGTCAGCGGCACGCCGTCGGCAATGTAGTCGAGCGCTGAGAGCAGCGAGTAAACAATGGCCGAGACGTTGCTGGAGGATTCTGTAAGCTCCACTGGCGGCACGCGTAAACATTCCAAGATACTCCGGGTGCCAAGCAACTGAGCCAGCGGCGAGACCGCTTTCTTTCTCCTTAAATAGCGTTCGCGTCGTTACGTGCGCAGGAAGCACGCCGGCGCGGCGAAGGAAGGCTCGCCAAAGCGGGGGTCCATGTTTGTGCAACGCGGCCGATTCACTCAGCGGGCAGCCAAGGACTGCTGGTCGCCCGAACACCTCCGCCATCGCTCAGAAGTACCCGCATGCACGCAGCGCCATTTTAACTTCCGCCCGCGCACGTGCCACGGAGTCGGCGACTCGCTCCTTTGTTCTGGGCTGCCGTAGTCATTTGTTAGACGCCCCGGACCAAGGCGAAGGCGCAGCACGTGTTTCGGTAGGGCTGACCACGAGCCGGACCAAGGCCGGTCCGCGACGAGGCGCAAACCAGTCGGGCTCTCGTCGTTTTCCGCGGTTCTCTATGCCCGGGGCTGCGCGGTAGAGCTGCTTCGTACGTGCTTGCCGATCAGATGAGGTCGGAAGGAGCCCACCCATGCGATGGAAACGCGCGATCCTTCCCAAAGCCGCATACTGCGCGCGATCGAACGGTCCTCTCTCTTTTTCCTGTCCTACATTTCAAAAAGAGAAAGCTTCGGGTGGGCACGTGGAGCGGAAGGCGCGAGCCACGCACGAATTACGCCATTAAACCTGCGCTTGCAACACACTTGCGGAGAATCGGATGAAACGCTGTGTGCATAGACGACAAAATGGGTTGCGAAAAAAAAATATCCTTCACATTCCTTATGTATAAGCAGCGTCGTTATACGTCGAGCTTCTATTGACTCGAGGGGCATGCATCGCGTTCAAAGTGCTTTCCAAATGTCGCGAACAGATTGCCGCTCTGGCGCCTGATGTCAGCGGACTTTCACAATGGGTTGGCACGTGGAAAGATCACGGTTCGAATGGAAAGCGAAGCCGTGCATTCTTTGTTGTTCGTGAGAAGCGGACGCACAGCTGCACGCCACATGAGCGCAGCTGCCGAACGCACAGCACCGCGCGCGGCTCGTCGTCGTCTCTGTACAGCGAGACGAGCGGGGAAAACGAAAATCTGGCGACATCGTCGGCCCAATAAATAATGGCGGTGCACAATGGTGTATCTGCGCAACGAAGAATCGACAGATTGCCGTATCGTGGGGCAGCGAACATGCCGCTGTGCTTTAAGCCTCTGTTTTGCAAGCACTTTTTTATTTCTTTTTTTTCTTACACTTTTACTAGGCGCTTTTCATACCAACATAATGTATAGTGCAAGTTGCCGTATACGAACAGGGTGTGTTGCACAATGCATGACAATGTTGTTACTTGCAATAAAGGTCATGTGACACCCGCACAGAGACAACACAAAAGTTCGCCAAAGCGGTATACGAATGTTAAAAAATTCGGATGCATTTAGGTTGGAAACAAAAAAAACAAAAAAAGAAAGCGTGATAGAGAAGTATGCCCGGTTTCCTCAGTATTTCTATGAAGTGATCGATAGGATGGAAGTGGTCAATCGTAAATTTAAAGCTGGACATCACTATACATTTACTTTTATAACGCAGCACACCCAGATGAAACATGGGCGCCTAGTGGCATAAGCAAGCCGATGTTTTGTTGCATACATACAGTCACAGCCGCTGTGAGAGGGAAATATGCATCAACCCTCGAGCGAATGCGGCTAGAAGCGCGTAAGAAAAATTTGCGCTTCCTATTATTCTAAGTATACAAAGAGCTCAAACATTACAAGTGTGCACGGTATACGACACCAAGAAACTCGTAAAGTTAAGCAAAACTGGCTCTCTTCTAGATCCTTCGAGCAAATTGGCAAACAGATTCATCAGATTGTCGATCAGACTCTCGTCACATACAGGACTGATCAAGCATCGCACTTACAAGTACATAAATTGAAATCCCGCCGGAGGCGCACTAAGTTGCGGTTCCGGTTAGGCTTGCGTAGCCAACGAGAATCGGAAGTATGGACAAAACCGGACATATAGGAAACCTTCCACAAAGTCGCGCGCGTCTTCACTGCCCGCTTTTGACGGGAAGCAAACTACTTGCAGTCTTCGTTAACAGAAAGGGTGATTGCACAACTGACGCCCGAACTCCGTTCACTGTGTGCGCCGATCAATACAGAGCGAAGCGCGAGGGAAAACAGCGACTAAAAAGGGAGGTCTACGCAGACACTATCGGTTTCTACCGCTTTAGCACACCTTCATGTGCCCGGAGACCTGAGGCGCCTACGATGCACACTCTGTACCGACCCTCATTGGCGCCGGAGGAGGTGTTTTTGACAGCGCCGGATATGGGCTCTTTCGAGTGCGTCATCTGCTCGCACCTGCAGGCGGCGGGTGAGTTGGGCGTTGTCAGCAGGCGCTTAGTTTTGCAACGGCGATTTGTTCTCGATTGTTCGCAAGGGGGCGGGGGTGGGGGCGCAGGCATGGCAGTGAATTCTGCCGCCATTTTGTTCGTTTAACCTGCGAAGCTGTGATAATAGGAGAGAGAGAGGGGCTACCTACTGTCCGCCCACACATCAACTGTCATTGATAAAACGGTTTGCCACGTTGGCGAGCGAACGAGATGTGTATGACTCCACCATTCGCATTTTGCATTTCACTTCATGCTCGCTGCAATTTTAAGCAGCCGACATTCCCTGTCCATGCCGGCAGAAATGTAAACGCCGGGGCCGCATACCATGTTGGCGTATACGCCGCTCAGGATCGGTGGACATGCAACTATATCGTAAAACGTATCTTCGTTTACATTTAGAGAGAGATAAAGAGCTCAAAAATACAAGTGAGCTTACGCGCACTACCTTTAGGTTTTCTGAGAACGCATGGCTGCAAGTCTTGATTAAAGTCAACGTCGCGCCGAACGAGCAACCACACGGAGAAATAAAGACACATAGACACCACGGGCGCCAATCAATCAAGACTTGCTCCAACTAGCCCAGAGTATGGCTGCAAATTAATCCTTTACACCAAGCATCATCGATGGAAGATTTCATACTGCAGCCAACTACACGAGTGTAAGATAAGGTAAGTATCGCGTTCAAGTAACGACACATAATTGGCTCTTAATTACATTGCGCACTAAGGGAATCTGCTGGTGCGACACGGTGCATCATGAACAGCGCACAGCCGGCAACTATCGCATCCGAAGAAGACGCCACAGTCAGCCGTTTGCAACGACCACGGAGCAAGCCGCTGTCCCGACCATCGCACACAGACGACACCGTATCTTTTGTTTTCACTTCTTTATATACGTGCCGTGTCTCGAAATGCGGCGTCGATGCAGTACGAAGCGAATTAGCTGCGCCTGCAGTGTGCGGTGCACGCAGCGCTAAATTGCGATTGCGCACGGCGCAGTCACGTCGAGATAATGCAGCGTGTCCGTTCCGTGCGCGGTTATGCCCGACTAGGTGAAGCCATTCATTTAGGCCATCAGGTGTACGAATGCGACGAGATGCAAGCTTTTCTCACTCCAATGCCAATCAACTGGCATTTTCGAATACGCACAGTGGGACAAGTGCAATGCTTGAGCACGTAAGCTTTCCTAATATATACGCCTTCTTCGCTTCCCACATTATACACCACCTTCAGTAGAGAGAACTGACAGTCAATTAAGCTTTGGAACCCCGTGTCTCACAACGGGAAAGGTTACAGAGAGGGACTTATACAGGAAAAATTCAGTCGGTGATTTAGATAATTTTCCATTTTTTTTCTTTTTGAACTCGGTTTTCTTTTAATTGATTTTACGCGCATCATAACCCTCTAGGGATCTATCCACGTGGGAGGTCCACGCCTCGACCATGGAGGAAGCGCATGAGATGTCCTACGATATTTCTCGTGGCAGGCGACGCGCCTTCCTTGGTTGCTGCCCCGCGGCAACCGCAACAACCACCGTGTATAGAAAGTATCGAGAGCCGTCCGTGGAACGGTTTTCTGGTAACGAGCCAGCGATTGAAGTCGGATCGATGACTGAGCACATGGTGCAATGGAAGGACGATCGCTTATATCGCGCATCGGCTCTTGCGCGAGTCACAGCAACAAAAACTGCAAGCTTTTTCGGACTTTTCGCATTGATTATGCTGTATAATCCTGAAATGCAAGTTGATCTCAAGACGCAATAGTTGAACCATTGGTCCCTGAATCAGGAACTAAATGTGAATTTTGATGAGAGCTACTAGTCGATGTTATCGTTATTCGCGTTCGTACTAGTCGAATTAGAAAATTAACATTAATAATCAAGCAGTCACTTCATTTTGTGCACCATAGATCACGTATTTCAAATAAATCTGTGGGCACACTTTCTTCATAATGTGCGTGGCACTACCAAGTCATGCCAAGGCGAATCTGCGTCGTCGGCTATTACCTCATAAAATGAACCGAAACCGCACCCAAACCGCCCACTGCATGGCAGATCGATAACCTGCGCTCTGATTTCTGATAATGTGGTTTTTGTGAATTACTTTATTGCTTTCACAAACTTTACCGTCCTCATAATAGACATGAGCATCACCACGAACTGTTATTCAGCGGTCACACAAAGATAATATTTACCAAAATAGAGGGACATGCGCAGCTGCACGTCTTAAAATCATTTGATGTGTGTGTCGGACTGGTACTACTTTGTGGCGACCACGAGTGGCTCGCTTGAGGTATTTTTAGTTTATTTGGTTTTATTCGCTCGATTTATTTCAATACAGGAAACTGGAACTCTGCTAAGAATACAGTTTCACGAGAAACAGAAAGTAATATTTAAAGAACAAAAAGTACCTGGAAGACCTCACACTGAATTTTTTTTAAATATTCATAATAAACCATGGTCATTAACCCTGTTAAAACACGGAGTTCATGCAATATTTAAAACTTCTTCAGACAACTGCAAAGAAAACAGTTTAGCTTCCCCTCCCCCACTTTAGAGATTTGCACTCTCTTTGGAACCCTTGCACTTTTGAGTTTGTGAGGACACCCCATATATAAACAAAGAGTAGTTGCACCCTTTCTTTCTTAGTTTCTTTCTTAGTTACTTTCTTTCTTAGTTTCAAGTTCTTTCTTAGTTACTGCTTAAGAAGTGTACTCGACAGAGCTAGTAACTGAAAGTGTCGCTTTGATGCGACGTAAGAGTCGTTAGCAATATTTCGCATATCTCCGCTCTCGCGTTACGGTTGCTGTTCCGTTAACGTTCTTCCCGGACGCACGCTATCTCTACCGTGTCCCGCAATAGCCGCTGGCGGCGCCTGAAAGGGACAGTGCTATAGTCACCTTGGAGCGGCAACGCCATATGACTATGACCTGTTTTTTCTGATTCGGCGTCCGTGAACGATTCTGTCGCGTTGAGCTGAGCAGTTCATACACGCTCACACATTGCCTTGAAAACCGCGAGCTTCAGCTTCGTAAGTCTCACATCTTGGAATATCAAGCGTCATTGTCGCGGAAAACGAATACAAAAAAAAAATGTTGAGCTTCTGCTCAGTGTCGCAAAGCAAGCTTCACTGCATAATGATGTTTGTAAAGGAGAAGCACCGAATTTTACGTCACTTCGGCCGGGTTCTTGATTTCGCCATGACGGAGGACAGCTAAGGCGCCAAACCATTTAAACAATTATTTGACATTTCGGGGGCCCAGGGGACACCGTCGTTTCGCAGAGTGATCCACGTCAGAAAATTTGCCACACACGGATACTAGGGGTAGTAAACTGCGCGGCTGTCATGTCGCACTCGTGAAGTGAATGCTGAGAGGAGCCGAGTATGTGTTATCTTTACACATTGTCAGCGCTGTTGAAATTGCGGCGCAAGCCCCACAAACTTTACTATTGGCGTTGATTTTAGATAGCGTTGGCAGAAATTTATGCCATGGGCAGGCTGTACAAGTGACAAGCAGTGAATGCTTCTCTAATGGTGGCGTGAGGAAATGGGATGACCCAATTTTCACTAGCCGGTCGGTTTAGGTTATCGTGAATTGAAAGTCTGAGAGTTCTGAAATTAACTATATGTTATTATGAACTGAAAAAGCTAACGTAAACCTAAAAACTTAACTTACTAGGCTTGTGCTGTAACTTAAAACCTCCACGCGAGCTAAACTGGGTTCTCTATGCACGCCAGCCAAGGAAGGACGCTATCCCGAGAGCAAGCGAACACTGCGTCAGCCACGTTTTCGCAAGCGCTCAGCCTGTCGCGTCCCTTTTGTAAAAAAAAAAAAAGTGCGCCTTGGCCGGTTTCATGCTGACCACACAGCACGTGACGATTTCAAGATGCGAAATAGAAACGCCGACTGAAACTCTGGCGCCCCGTAAAGGGATACGGAAGGCCGAGAGATGGCGTTATCACGGCGTCCCACATCCTTCAGTTTCGCATTACGCTCAAAAAAGTTTTAATAAACATTTTCCCGCCAACCGCTACTTGGACGCCGGAGCAAGACGTGCTGTGCGGGTTCCTTTGAGGTCGCGTTCCAGACACCAGATGCCTGTTTTTGGTCGCTACGAGTTTGATGACATCTGCATAGCTCGGTGACACCTGATTGTTAAAAGGCTCGTTATATCGCAGAGATGTCTTGGTTACTGCTGTTGTATAAATGACACTGAAACACTGGCATCTTAGCTGTCAAGACACTAAATAGCTAGGATAAGTCACGTGCTTACCCCTCTCAGTGGCGAGCACGGAAAAACTGCCAATTCGTGGAGATACTAAACGTTTATTCGTTGCTTTTAAACCTTTACGAGACGCAAAACTGCAACTTCTCAACGACTAAACTATTATATTGAAAACTTTTAAATAATACGTAGTTTCTTTGGGAAACAATCAACGTTAAGGCGTTCAACCCTCTTTAAACTGCCAATGAATGAAACATAAATATGCAATTTTATTGGTGCTACATACTCCATTAGCTTTTACAAGCTGCCTTATTCCCCTGCGATAGTCTCCAATGGTTAATTAAGCCATTATTTTCTCAACCACACAGCTCTAACGCCCTTCATTTTTTCTCGCCAGCACATTGCTTTTTTTTTTTTTGCGCACTGGCCTACCTTGCTACTCTTTGCCGCCATATTAAGCAATGCTCTAAGCAGCATAGCTGTATGCTTGTCTTTATACGTACCCAAACACACTCTCTATTTGCCCCATTAATGGTTTCCGATTATGTCGACGACCCTGGACATTAGGTTGCATTTTACATTAAGCAACCACCTCGTATATCAGTGTTTTAATAACTCAAAAATTTTTTCAGCGTATTTATTTCTTGTCATTCGGAAACGTGAACTACTTACATCAATCGCGGTTGTCCTAATCCTAATTAGACTCGCCTTGCTGGACTTATTGTATAATATGATTGGAATAGCGAATGACATATACATTGTCGCAGTCGTTCAAGTTGCCCACAATTTCACGAGTTAGCCACATTGCCGTAAGATTGAGGCTCTCGTTTAGCGCTCAAACGTACAAGTTAGAGCTCTTTCGACCTGCGGCATAAAATAAGTCTGCACAATTCATAAGCTATTAACAGCCGCTAATAGCTGTTGGCTACAATGGCAAAGTTGCAAATGTTCTCTGCGTTGATAAACAAAACCATGCTGCCCGCATGCATGCACCATTATTGCGCGTGTACTCAACTAATTCGTGGTAGTTTTGTACATAGTCTTTTATTGTGTTTCTGGCATATTTTCAGACTTGGTCATTTAGAAGAAAAAAGCGGCAGGCCTATTATGAGGAAAATAAGTTCGTGCAACGCAGACGACTCTGCAGACTTGGTGCTGAACGGTCGATATAGCGGGGCGAACTATAGTGCACGGATAGCTACATCTCGGTGCGAGGAAAGTGTCAACATATTGTACAAATAAATACTAAAGTGACTATATATTATGCGGCATATGTGAGAATGGAGCAGCGAGAACATGGGGCTCGCTTCTGTGAGAAGGCATTACGTACATTCCAATAAATTGCGAGGCACTTATACGAGCTTTTGAGCAAATTTTCTGAGAGCGGTAGATTGAAGTGTACGTATAGTTTGGCATTAATTCAATCGTACATCTGCTGAACAGACCACGTGACTTCGCAGAAAAAAAACTGGCTATTCCATAGCCATTTTTGTGAGCTGTGCATGCTTCTTGCATGCGCTGGTCAATATACAAGCAACATGCACAGAATTCTGAAAGCCTGGCATTATAATACCTATAAAGCCCTTTCCAACGTGCGTATACCGCCCCAAGGCCTACTTTGAACATTGGGTTGGAACAACATGCTTTGACATATATATATTTTTGTTCTCATTGTTTTCGTAAATTTATTAGCGTTAACTCTGATTGGCTGCCGTGAATTTGAAATACCAGCTAGTTATAATAATGACCACACTGTCTCTGTTGTCTTATGTGTAGAGGATTCTCCTTTAGGTGCGGTTTACAAGCGGCATCGTGCCACTCAAGAAGGGCTAAGGGAGTTGAGCTATTGAGCCCAGTAGCCGTGATAAGGTCCACAATCTTCAACAGTCACGACATGCACCAGCATTTACGACTTGGAACTTGTCGAGCGTTTGAAAGTGCGGGCTGAGCCCGCTTGTATACAATAACGTGCGAGGTCCTTTGCTCGCACGTTAGCATAAAGACGCAAAATGTATAAGCACAGTGACTACAGCGAATCCGACGCAGCGCCCGCGCGAAAACTCTGGGCATGTTGGCCTTTAGTGCTAACAGGCTCTTTCCTTTTCGTCCGTTAGATTTGATTCTCCAGAACGTGCTCGCATGATTGAGCAAGATTATGTTGTTTGCGCCTGCCTATTCGGCGCATAACAACTATATACTCGTCGCCACCGACCATCATGCGCCCAGCCATGGCGGCGTACAGGAGGGTCGCCAAGGCTCTATGTACAATTTCTTTGTAGGGTCTGTCCACGAAAAATACAGCTCTCGCATACTCTCTTCTGAAGGAACGCCATGGCAGGTAAAGTGTCGGGAAACTAGCAGTTCGCAGTGATCCCCTCCGAGACGCCTTCCTCTCAAGTGCGGCGTTATTGATTTGTACACGTGCCATGTGCAGGATGTGAACTCCATCTTGCGAGCTATCTGGAATTCTCCTTGAATTTTTATAAAAATTATGCCTATATATTTAGCGACGTTATAAGATTGGTCGGAAAATGTCCACGCAGAATTAAGCTGTCACGATGTATAGCATTTTGGCAGCCGAAGACGGCGAAAGGACGATCTCACGGCAGCTTGCAAATCTCACTGACGACTCAATGATGTGTCGTACTGTTCGTTTCCAGTGCACGCCATTGTACTGGGTGGCCACAGGAGAAATTGGGAAGGCTATGACCCTATCGCATTCTGGTTTCACGTGGCAAATCTGTCATAATCCAGTTATTACAAAGGTCCAGCGCATTTATGAGTTAAATCGACGATCTCCGCGTAAACTGCTGCCCCTTTGTCACACATTTAGTCAATGTGCGTCTGCGTTAATGCAGCTTCTTCATACCGAACAGTTATGTGAGCATTGCGCGTGAAATACTTTTTTCGCTGATTCTAGAGTCCACCTCATTCGTGTATCACAGCAAAGGACAGCAAGGAAAAACAGATGAGTTCATACTCATGTACCAACTAAACCACAACGCATGAAAGCAATCGTCTCTTCTGGAAACACCCTTTCAAGGTATAACCTTACCAAGCGGGATCGCACATTTGCACACACACGACTTAAGAGGCTTCGTACGCCAAAATACCACTTCAGTTATTATGAAAGCCACTGGATCGCAACATATTTCAGTGCTAGAGACTATCAGAAGTGCATGCTAGCTGACAGACATGGACTTGCGATGCATTGCTTTGTGGTGAAAATGACACAATAAACCAGCTCATTCTTGCAACGCTGCCACTGCCCTGCGGGGGGAAAATCCTTACACACAATTATGTGCTTGGGATTAGCGTACTGATGCAACTCTGAAAAGAATGTGACAACATTATTTCCTCAGCTTCAATACTGTTTTTTATTTTTTTCTGTAGTTAGACTTACCCTACACTTTCTCCCGTAATATCAAGTAAAGGAGCACTGCACTCGAACAAAGTCAAATATTTTAGACGAAAGAAGATTCAGCTTAAAAAAAACGCGTTGAAGAGAGCCCGATGCTTTTCGTCAACAGCATGGGGTTTGGAACCGAGCACCATGCCCTGATCAACAAGCTAAACGACTGGCTTCACCTGCATCAAATGCAAGCATTACTGCATGAACAGAAACGACCACACAAAGTACTTCGTCGTGCCCAGCGGCTGTACATAACTGCCCGAGTTCATACCCTGTGGCCATAAGATTCTCTGTTCATCAAGGAAAATGAACAGACAATTCCATGGCGCCGAGCTAAGATTAGGCAACGTGGGTGAGAGGCACGAAAAGGTGAGGGGGTCAAATTGGCGCGCTGTTTGGTACGACGCACACGAGGCATGGCCCTCGACTTAGCGTGTGACACCGGGGGGCATCTGGCCACCAAGCGAGGACGCGCGCCTTACACGGCCTCTTCGCGCAACGCTTTCCTGCTGTCGTAGTTGTTTCTCGGCCCCGACTGAGAAGGAAACACGTTTCGCGCGAGGCATTTTTTTTTTTTTGCTTCCTCCGCCCTTGGTCGGCGAGCATGTGCCCCCTCGCCCGACCAAGAAGCTGTTTCCTGTCCCTACAGCGGCCTCCGATTAATCTAGCGAGCTGCAAGACGCGGGTTCCTTTCGCAACGGTTTTTCCCTCCCTCGGTCGCCTTGAAGCGTGCTTCACCGTGCGGCGTCGCTAGGCCTAGCAGCGCGGCGCCACTCGGCCTCGTGCGCATTTTTGGCGCGGCCCGTGCTTTGGCAGCGGGACAGGAACGGCGAGCCATGCTCGTGATTCCTGCGGCCCTCCGACATGCCAGTCAGCATAGTGCCGAAGCGAAAAATCGCTCCGTCCTCGGTGCACCCGTGTCATGCATGTACCCCACAGCCAAGTACGATGCAAGTAAGGTGACTCACCGTGGTGTCGACATCACTGGCGTCCGGCGCTGACGTGGTGCGATGAATGGGTTGCATTCCATCGCGAGCATGGTATGAAGTTCCTACCTGGGTTTGACTCACAGTAAGAACTCCATACCTCGCTCGCGATAAAGCAACGCCCTTGCAGGGAAGCCGTCCAGGCGTCTAGCGTAGGTGGGAAAGTTGTCATCATCAACCCGGACAGTATCCTCTTCGGCGCCGACAGGGGGGAAAAAAAGCATCCGAGCACGGACACTTCTCGAGAGCCGACTGTTTTCCGCGAGGTGCCATGCGTGAGGCAGACGACCACGATGACGACGCTAGCGCCCGTAGCGCCGCGTCACGAGCGTCGGGAGCGGGAGGTTGAGCGCTTGCTGCGCGGACTGCGGCGTCAACACTGACGTAACGCGCCGCCGGGACTGTTGGGTCGTTAGGGCGGCCGCCGGCACGCCCTCTGGTTGCCACACGCGCCCAAT
The DNA here is from genome assembly GCA_013436015.1 of Rhipicephalus annulatus. Lineage (NCBI taxonomy): Eukaryota > Metazoa > Arthropoda > Arachnida > Ixodida > Ixodidae > Rhipicephalus > Rhipicephalus annulatus. The sequence continues at coordinate 102,704 of WOVY01004356.1, forward strand.
GGCTGCCTCCGTCGAGACGACGTCACGCGCCCCCTTGCCCCTTCATGGGACAAACGCGGGGAGAAGCAAAGGGTTGCCAACCTGTGCGCGGTTCGACTGCGAGGGAAACTCATTGAAATTCCGGCGCCATCCGCAGATCGCCCCCTCGAGCGCCGCTTTTCGGTGTCGCCTGTCGTCCCCGCCGCGCCAATGGGGCTCCGGGGCCTCTTTGTGCCGCTTCCTGTCCGGCGCGCTCACCTGCCTCGTTCCACGCGGCTCTACCAACGGCCGGCCGCACTATATTTCCCAACAATGGCAGCGGGCACGATTTAGTTTTCCACTGTAAGCACTTTTTTACGCGCATTTCCCTCCTTCCCTCGTTGTATCGTTCTCTTTCTTGCGCGGTGCTAACTTCGAATGCAGCGCGGGAATCTTAGAAATCTGGTGAGATCCAGCAATGTTGGGAGGGTCAGACATGCCCATTGTTTCCTGTAAGTGACGCATGTGTGGGAACGTCCTTGTTCGTAATAACGGAAGCAAAACTGTCGTTGGGACGTGATAACGCTTCCTCCTCTCAAATAATTCTATCGTATATGACTCATGAGACCGCAAGTTATGAACAATTTATTCGGCATGTACGTGCATTTCACAGATTAATCCATATAACAATTATTGCGCAAGTTATTTCACTTTATTTGCTGCATTTTTATCTATGAAAACTATCCTGCAAGTTTCAGTCTGAATGGTAACCCCACGGTCAAGAGTACTTGACAAAGCATAGGTTGGAGGAGTGTTGTATTCACTCCTCTTAGGCGAATGCGAATCCTCCCCGCGATATGAGCTCAAACATTTCCCGTACATAGTTGTGTGCACTGAGTGGTCACGTTTATCATTTGATCTATGTTAAGGTGAATGAGGCGTCACATGTGATGCAAAGGAAAATATCACAGTGAATACATTTTTCACTAATTTGTCGGAGCTGAATCTAGTCTATTTATTAGGGTCAGGTGAAATATGTATATGCTATTAGGTACTGAGTAGTATATTTTTGCGTGCTATAACTTCGTTCAGCCTAATATGGTTTACACATGGCTGCACCCAATGTTTGCGGCACCAGCCATATAAGTTAGGCCAACAGATGTGACCACTCACGAAGTGCAATGGTCGCTCTTTTTAGCAGCAATAACAGGTGAAATTGACTGACAATTATAGTGGAAGTTATACAATATAGTGCATAAACTCCAAAACAACTATGAGTTCGTTGTATCCGGTATATATGCAGCGCTTGTGAACAGCCGCACAAGTTTTCTTACGTTTTGTCCCCCACTGTTCAAGTGATATCTTTCTCAGGCTTTAAAACGACAGCTGTGGCAAGGTGTGCGGACTTCTTCATCCGCCCGCGCATATATAGAGAAAAGAGGAAAAATCCAAGAATAAGAACACAAAGAATAAGCGCGAAGGCACCCACCTCCATCATCGTGTTCTTGCAGAAGTTAGGTCAAAGCCGCCGAATGTTGCACAGCCAAGAAGGCTGCGCGAATCATCACTTGAGGCTTCAGGGTCGGGATGTGTGAGTGTCGAGCCGCTATTGGAGCTTGCATGCCCCTTCTAAAGAGAGATAAAGAAAAAAAAGCAGGGGTTTACTGCGCATTTTCCGCCGAACGATCTTCGACTTTGCGGTCTCGCACGATCCCGATGTTTTTTATAAGATGGCTTCGTTTACTGATTGCTAACAGTAGCCTGTATATTACCAAAGCAGCTTCTATCTACTTACACAACGTGGCCACATCTTCTTCCTATTCACACCACTTCAATGTCCGAGGCCCGCACATTTCTACATTGTGCTTTCCGCTGTCACATGATGTCGCATAGCCATTTTGGTAGCGCGGACGCATGACTGTATGTACACATTAATAAAATCATTTTGGCCAACGACATACATTCAAAATATTTAACCGAGCTCTATATACCACCTATGGACACGCATTGTATACCCGACGCTTCCGGTGTGGCGTAGCAAAAAAAAAAAACAAAAAAAAGCACGGGGTCTTGGTCGACTCTAAGGCGAGAACCATCCTTTTATTCTTCTTCTCAGTCGGTTTCTTGATCTTGCCCGGCAGCCACCGAAAGCTTTCCGCACCTAACCTGGCTATATACCACTGCCTCCAAGATCGGAGGCATTGTAAGCATTCTGCGCGTCACTCCGTTTAGCACTGCCTCCGGGATTAGCTCATGTTCGACCAAACTAACGAGGTCAAGTAATGACGTCACTAAAATTGATGATCTGTGAATTCAGATGGCGTCATATGTTGAAGTCATCGTAGGATGACGATTTTTTTTTTGCATCACTCCTTTTGACGCCGCCGAAGGGGAACACCGCTCAAATTTCTGGTTTGATGACGCATATAAAGCTTTAACCTTAAACCACACGAGCACCAGCCCCGACTGTTCGACAAGGTTGGTGTAGTTTTCACCAGAGGTGAAGGGATATCGCTTGGGAAACAAATTACCAAGAGAAAAACCGTCAGAATGAAATGCTGAAGAGTAGACAAGAAGCAGAGTAAGTGTGAGATTCGGTCGTAACGGATACGCTGGTCTGACAAATGCAGAGAGAAACTTGTGTATAGAGTAGTGAAGATTAGGACTAGCAGAGGAACTTTACAAATTACACCCACCTGCATACGATAGCTTATACCGATAGCATCCCAAACCAGGCGAAAGGCCATGGTACGAAGAACTTTCATCAGAATCCGACGAGATATATAGTTGTATCCATTCATAATATATGCATGCCTTGTAATTTAGTGTGGGCGAAAGCAGTCGTGGAAATGTAGCGATTACATGAGCCGTCGTGAGTTCAACGACAAGAGGCGCGTTCGTCGTCTTGTTTCGCTGATCCCTTCCAGAAGGCGCAGATCCTTTTCTTACACGAGCCCTTTTATTACGTCATCTCTCTCTCTGCGGCCGAGTGGTGCTCCGCTGTCTCCTTCAGGTGCAGTGCTGCCAGGCTGGCCCGGAAAAGGCCACAAAGGGTGCGCCACGCATGCTCCAGAAGCCAAGCCGACCGTGGCCGTGGGAACGCAGGTCTCCTCCACTCGCGCCCCTCGCAGCGATGGTGCTGCTCACGACTGCCCAGCTCTTGATGCTGGCTCCGTTTGGGTCGCCTAACTACACGCTTCGTTGCCTGCTTCGACGCGAAGTAGACCTTTCATCCCTTTACGCAACACCACTCGCTGCATTTCCTCCTCCCTCGAAAGCCGGAGATTCGCACCTCATACTTGGCTCCGTTTACGTGTTCCTGGTGCCTGCTGGTCTTTTTGTTTTCTATCGCACCCGAAAGCGTCTTTACTTATCTTCATTGTAAGAGTGTTCTTTCTTTGCAAATATTCCTGTGTCATCAAATATTCTTTTTTTCTTTCTGTGTTTTTGAGTTTCGATCACAGTGGGCGTCTTTAGTGATATGTGTTCTAAATCAGGGGAATGGATCTTTCATATAAGTTTAAGGTCCTTCAGTTACGTGATACCAATGCCCGTTGTTCGTGGCAATGCCGAAAACCAGTTGGTTATATAGGATATCGGAAATATTCTTGTAATCATTATTTTTTTAGTATATCACAGAAGAGGTTTTTTTTTGTCTTCACGTTTTCCCCCGCGTATAGTGCGGCTTCAGCTCTTGCGTTGTCGTGATGGCAGTTTCGTTTTTTCGCTTTTCATTCTCGGAGGCGAAACCATTTTACTCCCTTCCATTGAACCGAGCAAGAGGTGTTCAGAAAAAAAGAATTTCGACAGGAAAAAAAAAAGAGGGGCGGGGGGGGGGGGGCTTTTTATAGACGCCCAAAAAGCCGTTGTATGCACGGGCTCAGACCAAGGTTAAGGTCTAGGCGTCTTGAAGGAGAAGGCAGATCGGCTTTCATTGTTCCGCCGTCTCTTCGACCCGCGCAGCACCGTTCTTCTTTTGAAGACAGCGCCCAGTGTTTACCCTTACCTGCTTTACGTCCGTGTTCCTGATTTCCTTCTTGCTTTCTTCTCGAGAAGGGGATGTCGGCCGATCCCCGGCTGGGAAAGGGTTGGGATCTCGGGCGCGGTGCTGTATAGCGCCGAGTCGACAGCGTGTTGCATCACCACCACCTGCCCCCGTCTTCTAGCTCAACGGCGGCACGAATTCGAGGGGAGCACATCCTCCCGCGTCCCGCCAGCGTGGTTATGCGTCCCCTCCTGTTCTTCCCCCAAGCTTAGCGTCGCTGCGCGATCCCCTCCGCTGCCTCCCGAGGGCGCAAGAAAGCATTGAGGCGACCTATTCCGCCTCCTTAGTGCTCACCAGCCCTCAGAAAACCTCCTTTGATGAGAGAGGAGGAAGGTGGTCCTTGGAAGCCTTTCTCTCTTCCAGGGGTTGGGGGCAGCTATAGAGGGGAGACATACATGCTGCGAGAGCCAAGGTGCCTGTTGTTTGTGTTGCTTCTTGCGTGTGTTCCTTGTGTAAATCACATATGCGAATACATATATTTTTTTGTTTGCTTTTCTTACTTCGCGCCGTACATTTGAGGTCGTTTTCTGAAGCCCTTTAGATCGAGCGCGCCGATTGTGCGTCGGTGCACACAAATGCTGTTCCTGACGGCGTGCTCTGCGCACATCGCGGAGTAACGACGCAGCATCGTCACTGCGACGGGGCACGAAGCAGTATAGGCAAAGTGGTGGGGGGTGAAGAAGAAGGGTGCGCATCAGATGCGGGTGCATTCGCTTACGCGCACGTTACATAACGTCTCCTGTATTTGGGTTTATCTTCGTATGTTTGTAAGCTTAGAGCGTATACGCCACGGGGAACGTCAGGTTCCGGGGGCCATGGAAGCACAAAGGATTGAAGGGCACCTCTATTTTTTTTTCTTCTCATGCCTCTATCCTTCTCTCTCAAAGCTGCGAGTTCGCCGGGACCAAAATGTGTCCTGAAGGTATGCGCACCCGCTGCATCACGCGGCCTTCGTATTCTTGGCTGTCGAGAGGAGCCGTTCCGTGATTGCCATAAATTTGTCGGAGCTTCAACCGTATCCCATTCCAGCCTTTCAGATTTCTTCAAAATAAAGAGAGGTCCAGTGTCGCCTTAGATTCGCCTTGGGCAAAACGCGTCACTGCGCTCTACACTTGGTCGAAGACCAAACAACTTGACCAAAGTTTCATCAATGGCAGTGAGATTCATTAATCACATTTAGAGCTCTCTATAGTGGACACCATATTTTTAAGTCGCACTCTGCTTAAAGTGCATATACAGCTTTTTCTTATCCATAGTTATGTCCGGAATCAGACAGCAGTGGTAGGCTTGAAATTAAGGAAACTGCTATTGGAAAACTAAGGCTTTGGATGCACGCGATAACAGTATACAACAAAAGACGCAGTCCACTTGAGGAGGACAGCACCTGTGGCGACAAAGCATTGATTGATATGTGGGGTTTAACGTCCCAAAACCACTACATGATTATGAGAGACGCCGTAGTGGAGGGCTCCGGAAATTTAGACCACCTGGGGTTCTTTAACGTGCACCCAAATCTGAGTACACGGGCCTACAACATTTACGCCTCCATCGGAAATGCAGCCGCCGCAGCCGGGATTCGAACCCGCGCCCTGCGGGTCAGCAGCCGAGTACCTTAGCCACTAGACCACCGCGGCGGGGCGTGGCGACAAAGCAAGCTTCAGCGGGAGGAAATATTCGGGCACCTGTGTTGCTATGGCTGAAAAGAAGAAAAAAATGCAGCAGGCCATGCGCGGAAAGTGCAGCACAGCGATAGCTGGAAGAGCACCATTTCTGTTCCAAAGGCTGCTATACTACAAGTACGATTGCAAGGTACCCACAACTCCAATAATTCATTGAGTTGCTGATTAGGATGGAGTCCTTTGTAATGGGTTGGACGCATTCAACGACCCACTCGTAACAATGTTCATACTGTGTTACGCCTGATCACACAATTCGCATTATGTGACGCCTGCTTCAATAAAACTGCTGCTTATGCGATTTGGTTCATGAGCGCTGTGTGTGTGTTTTCTTCCCGAATCTTTTTTTTTTGCGCTGGTAAATACATCTTAGCCTGCTTCAAGCTTTACTCCTCCACCATGCTATATTGCGCTTGTAAACGCGGTTCCTTCTCTAACAACGCTTGTATAGGGTTCTTGTGTCCGGGAGATTCGAGCACCGGAACGGCTCTGTGGTCGAATACTGGGCTGCCACGAGGAGGACCCAGGGTTGAACTCCGATCCATCCCAGATATTTCTTATTTTATTTTTTATTTTTATTTTGTGCGATAGTGGTTACGGTCTCCGGCAGTGGCGGACAACTACGGCACCCTTGTTGTGATCTCATAGAAGTTTATACACTGAGGAAAGTAGAAAAAAAAAACGCTGACTTGAATGTGAATACCAACCTGCACGCGGGTCAGGGTACATTTGTTACCCTTGCTCCACGCAAATATTATATCGCGGAATTGGGTTGATAGCACTTGCATCATTAGTATTTCGTTCTTTTTTTATCAAGGTTACACCAGCAACTCTTCACCGCTCAGCATATAGAACGAACACATAAATTTATTCCTGGTGGGCTCGAACCTTCTTTATGTGTATGTAAAAAATGCAGGAGGGGGGTTGAATCATGCTTCCTGCGCTAATGAAAACTAAGAAAAAATCGTCACAATAAATTGCACACACCAGATATTTAACGCAGTGCATAAGCAGCCAGCGTATGGACACGAACTTTGTACATAAGTTCAGGATATATGCTACAGTACCCTGGCCCATATACACATAAATCCTATAATACATCAAAGAGAAATGCAGTATCGTTAGTAAATACACAAAACGTAAGCACGTCAAGCCCTATTATGTAAGGCAACTTCCCGAAAACATGATTTATTTATTTATTTATTTATTCATTTATTTAATTACAGTATATGCTGCTGGCCATATCTGTATAGAAGTCAGGGAAGCTGGACAGAAGAACATCAACGCAATGTAACGACATAGAAAACAAAAATAGTAAATCAAAAAGTCGCGAAAAATTCCTGCAACTGCTAGTAATCAAACTGACTTAAACGTGGGACACAAAAAAATGCAGATAGATGAAATAAAGCCACTGTGTGCAACTTGATTAGACAGCGAACAAACAGTCTGTAAACTAGTGCTGCCAGTGTTCTAAGTCTGAAGATCAGTAAAAAGCGCGGCATCTGTGAGAAAACTATTATATATA